>JACEVL010000519.1:240000-250000 GCA_020284085.1 Aporrectodea caliginosa
CAATGTATTAATTCGTTCGTTCATTCGAATGAGTGAGTCAGTCAGTCGGTCAGTTAATTCTCTCTCTTATGATTATGATCAGTTTATATTGACGTCGATAGACCTGTCAAGTGACTGCATGTCCATGAAATTGTGACGAAATTTCAAACCAACTGTGACTGAAGATCTTACCGTTACTGGCGAAATTTAATCCGTAGACAAAACATATCCAGATGATTGCAAGAGACACATTCATGATACCGTCAAAATTCTGTCTACGAGGTAATATTGTTTATCTAAATAAAGAACTACTCAGTGGAGTGACAGTGGGCAAAGCAGAATAGCAAAGCATTCAAACTAATATGCAGAACCTCCGACTTGGCTTCGATTATTTTACCAAAAAACATTGCCAGGTATAATGGCCAACATTCTAAGGTCACGATGGACAGTTGACCCAAAGCTGACCATCCATCACTCGGACATGGTCAGTGAGAACAGCAGCCGATAGCCACCGATGTTGCCAATGCAACAACATCTGGGGGTTAATTAATGTATCAAACACACCTGAATAAACTCCAGCTAATTGGCAAAATGTTGCAATCCAGTAAGTTACGGCAAGGTAAAATATGAGAAGGTATGTTAGGGCGACGAGAGGTAAGGTAAGACAAGACACTGTTAGGTCATGTGGCATCTGTATGTCTATTTCCTTGTCTGCCTGCCTGCCTGCCTGCCTGCCTGTCTGTCTGTCTGTCTGTCTGTCTATCTGTCTGTCTATCTATCTATCTATCTATCTATCTATCTATCTATCTATCTATCTATCTATCTATCTATCTATCTATCTATCTATCTATCTATCTATCTATCTATCTATCTATCTATCTATCTATCTATCTATCTATCTATCTATCTATCTATCTATCTATCTATCTATCTATCTATCTATCTATCTATCTATCTATCAATCCGTCCGTCCATCCATCCATCCATCCATCCATTCATCCATTTATCTATGTCTATCTATGCCAGTCTGTTTGTCTGTCTCTCTGTCTACCTAACTGCCTGCCTGTCTGTCTACCTATATGTCTGTCTCTCTATGTCTGTCTGTCCGTCTGTCTGTCTATGAAGTAGACGTGAGACAAATAAAGATAAAGATCATAATAAGAGATAAATTGTTGGAAAGCCTCTTTTATAATCAGCCAACCAATTCGATTGATCGATCAATCGAGAGATACGCAGCTGTTGTGTGTATCTACTAAATTGGAGTGATATGAGTTGATTGAACCCTGTGTTATCCTGTTCTCACGTATACACATATCACATGTCCACAAATGCGTAGGTCGCTGTATGTAATTATGTACATGTATGTATGTAGGGCCCATTTGTGTGTAAGAGTGTCCCATGTATACTACCGTGTTAAATTATCTGTAGAAATTACATGTTTATTTAGGAGAATATGAACTATGAACGCAAATCAGGAGCAATTTGGGTCAAAAGAATCGAAACCTGCAGGACCACCAACAGAGAGCTCTCATCTGCAAAGTCCACTGAGTGCATCCAAGTACTGAACTAGTCTCTGATGCTAGTGTCACTGTAGGCCTATTCTATTTCCCTAAGGCAAATGAAAAATCACCAACACATTCTTCGAATTCAATCTGAATCTACCAAAACAAAATGATAAATATGGTGTGGGCAGAGTGCTTTGTTTTTCATAAACCAAAATAAACACCAAAGATTCTATTTTTGCAGTTATTTTCTGCCTTTACGCACATACTGTATGAAGGCTGTAAATAGTAGGCCTCCTAGATAGCCTACTTGTGCCACGACCGATTAAGATTATCTATTATTAATAATAATATTATGTCTGAGGTTGATATCTGGCTGACGTTGTTGTGAATGGGTGGGAGGGAGAGATTTGGGCTTATATAAACTGCATTGACGAAGACAACTTTAAGAGAGCACTGCAAGCTGAAGAAGTTGTCTTGGATGTCAGTATCCTTTGCAGTCGAAACACTTCGTTGACGGTGACATCTAACAACATCGGTGAGACGCTTTAGTTTTATTCATCCGTAATTCGTAAATTCAATTATTAGCATGGCTTGACATTGCTTAAACGACGGCCGTCTGTATGCAAGCGTTATACTGAAAAGTACTTAGCGGCCAACTGGTTTTACAAGCACCAATGTTGTCGTTGTTAATAATAATAATAATAATAATAATGATAATGACAATAATGATAATGATGATGATGATGATGATGATGATGATGATGATGATGATGATGATGATGATGATGATGATGATGATGATGATGATGATGATGATGATGATGATGATGATGATGATGATGATGATGATGATGATGATGATGATGATGATGACGATGACGATGACAACGAAAACGACAACGATCATGACGATGATGATGATTATCATAATAATAATCTGTTAATTAATGCAAACTGACAAGTATGCAGCAAGTTTACATGACATAGTAGTTACATGATAACATGTTAACAGGAGTCGAATTTAACTGTATGGCAGCCTGCAAGGCGCCTACCTGTCCAACTGATCATTTTAAGTCATCCCTTTGGGAGTAACTATAATAGACCTCACAGAAGTAGACCGGAAGCCAAACATCCCGAATAAACGAGAATTTGGCCAGTAGGCTATAAATAGGCTTAGTAAAGGTCGTGTTACTGAACACTCACCAGATCACGTAATTTAATGTTGCATTTTCTGCCATGCGTGCAACAAAATGGAACTTACAACACATGATATCATGTGATATAATATGATTTAAAATGCTTTACGCATAGGTTGAGCGTCCATTCAGGCGTAGCCTAAACTATGTAAGGACCTTGAGGAAGTAGGCTATACGCCTACCACAGCACACAGTGGCCTTGCTTCAATGATGTTCCGTAGTATGGTCGTATGTGCACTTCTGAACTTTGAAGGGAGGAGAATATCAAATACAGTTGTATTGTATTGCGATGTAATATAGGCCTAATATACTGCAATGTTAAACCATTTGCTTGGGAAACGCCTAAGTAGTTGAAGTTCTAAATGCACTTCTGCATGCATCATACGTAGACCCTAAAATTCATGCATATTTCCATGCACTGTGTTCGTAATTAACACTAATTATGCTGATCAATAAATTCTGTTCGGTTCTATTCCAATATTTTCTATTCTAACCCTTTCTATTTTATTCTATTCTTTTCTATTTCGTTTAATTACGCTGACAAATCGGAGTTAATAGATGGCGCCTCTGCTTACAAATCGTAAGCCTATGCGTTTACTGACCTTTGTCAGATATCAGAAAGGCTGCGAAGACCAACTAGTAGCCTGCATGCAAACACGTCATGAAATTAGGTCCATTTTACCATCAAATAAACGATTTTGTCTCGACCTAAATTAGTATAATGATTAGTGGCGTAACAACCGTATACCGAGGGTGGACAAAGTCCAGGGTCCCCTACTCGCCCCTAGGTCCCAATGGCCCTAAGCTTTTTAACTTGGTGAATGGTGGCTTGTTACAAACATTTGCGGAAAGTAAAGCTGGAATAGACAACTTCGTGAACTAGGCCTAATTCTCGGAGCTGTAAAATGCCAACAAAAAATAATCTTTTTCGGCGGAAACGGCCTACGTTGTCATAAGCTGCCGTTAAACTGTGGATCCAATCTAGCCAATTAATAACGCCAATCATCGTCGAAATGACGACGTCGTTAAATAAACGTTATAAGCATGAGCCAATCAATATTTCTACTCAAACTTGCTGGCCTCTGGAGCGGCATAAAACTGTCTTCAACCGTCCAGTTTACCTCAGCAAGCCCCTGCAGTGCCACAAGTTGCAAACTTTGGGAGTTTAAGAGCACTACGACCAGGGACGTAACTAGCGTTGGGCTTGGGGGCTTAAGCCCCCCAAACGAAGCTGAAGCCCCCCTAAAATGAATCAAGCCCCCGGCTCCAACATGGGCTCGGGCTACCGTATTCGCCATGTTCAAGGCTTAAAGCCCCCCAAACGAAAAGTCCTAGTTACGCCACTGACTACGACCGTGATGTAACTTAGAAACCTATTGACTACCATACTGTGCATGATGTAGTAGGCATGATTCTTCATTCATTATGCAATTCTCTAATCTACAGTGTTAGCGCACATGCTCTATGCATGTAACTATCCTATAAACGACAGGTAAAATTTTCTTTTGTATTCTTGTTTTGTCTTGAACTATTAATGTGTCTTGTTTTGTCTTGAACTATTAATGTGACTTGACCTATAGATTATCGATGATAAAGTTTAACAGGCTACTGTTTTGCTTACATAGCTGCAGGCCTGCAGGCTTAAATAGCTATCTCATTATTTTCAGTCTTTACTCTCGTAAATGTGTAAGGGCCCCAAGCTCGGTGTCCAAGGGCCCCCGGCTAGGTCGTTATGCCACTGTATATGGTCATTGGTTAACTGTAACAGTCGTCCTTGGTGTAATATTACGACTGAACAACTTGTAGAGCATGAGATTTTTAAATGCTGACGTTTTCGATTTGTAGGTATTGGACAATGACGCCCCGTTTAATGTGGCTCGCGGTGAAAGTAGTCGCTCTGCTGTTACTAACAGACCGCAGTGGTGAGTGCCTTAATGAAACGACGAGTTAACATTATGATAATGTGACAATGTACTTGCTATGTGAGCTATTCCCCAATATCGCAGCTGTACGTGTAATGATAAGCCGTCTGCTTTGTCATAAACATCTGCAGATTCGCAATCGTCGGATGTCACCTTCATGTTTATAATAAAACTGTATCTAATCTAATCTAATCTAATCTGAACATTTGTAAAGCGCTTCTCACAGCAGAGCTATTCAGAAGCGCTCTCAGCGTGACAGGCCCGAGATAGAATAGTTACTATAGTAGACTTGTCTACCATCATCAGTTCCTGCAGCCAGGCACTTGGCGGCGATTGGTACCGAATAAATTATCTATATTTTCATCGGTCATTTGTCATGTACCAATTGTACATTGCTCCTCTCAATTTAAGTCTCACTGTTATGTTCCTCGTTTATGTTGTCTATCCAGCGCATTCCTGCTCTGTCTTTTGTTTCTCTTTTCTTCGAATCTTGCACATATAGTGCATTTCGTGGGATTCGGTCAACTGGCATTCTTACCACACGGGCACCTTTCAACATCTAGACCTATAATTACCGAAAGTTGTGAAACCCTATGCATTTATAAATATGACCTAAGTAGGGAGCTAAGTGGGATTGTAGAGTGAAAGTGACGTCACGTGACCTACGCAGATGCCTACTTTACTTGGTGCTTGCAGGCTTATTCTCTGCTTTACATGACTTACTATAACCTATTCATATGTGTCACATAACGATCTATGGCATTAATTTATACAAGATGTTTAATTTCTGAATCCGTCGAATCATTCGGCCTAATTGACATGCAAGGGACCATTGCTTGCTAACTTGTGCATGACAACAACGCTGTTGAAATGTGCAAATTGGATCACAGTATACACTGGAAATTACATTACTTTACATTACAGTAAATTAGACCTCCGTCTGGTACCGAAACTGATCCAACCAAAAATCTTATAGTAAACAACTCCCCGCCATACAGGTTAGCGCAGAGAGCGCCTGTCATTTGCTTTACTCTTCGAGTGGCACTATATAAATGTTCAGCTACAGTCATGTCAGATTCAAATTGGCTGGTGACGGCTAATTTGTCGTCTGTTGCGTGTCTCATATGTAGCGTCTGGTGAGAATAAGGAGCCTGATGTCGAGATGCGTGGTCTGTTCATGGCTACAGTCACCAACATTGACTGGCCTCGGTCTAGCAGCGACGATGGCCCCACGCAGCGGTGGGACCTCATCGACTACCTCGGCTTCATGAACAATACGAATATGAATGCTCTCATGTTTCAAGTCCGACCGGCAGGAGACGCTTTGTATGACTCCCACATCGAACCATGGAGCAAGTCAGTGGCATGTCACTGCAATTGTTCTAAACTGTCCTACTAATCTGATTAATTATAATCTGGACTGATCTAATATATGCTAATCTATGGTAATTAATGCTAATTCATGCTAATCTATATTAATCTGGTCTCATGACTTATATATGACGCTACTACCTTTCGCTGACATTTGGTCTCATAATAGAAGCACAATGTTATGCTTCACGACTTCAACTCCATCATCATCATGTGGAGACGTATAACAGCTAATACATTTATACACCAAATTATTAATGTATAATGGAACAATATAAAAATACACAGAATAGTAAAGATATGACTGTTTGGTTGTTCAGGAGACTACTTTTTATTAACAATATCAGACCAGACCAGGCCAAAGCTCTCAATACCTTTGAGAGTTTTGGCCGTTCTGCTTGAAAATAGGTAGAATGTTGCAAAAGGGATTATAACCGCCGTCGTGAGCTACAAAGCCAGTCCTAGACCAAACTGTCGTGGAATGTATAACAGTGGGTGACACTTAAATTCTTTTCATCAGTTCAAGAGGGCATTCTATCAAGACCATACCTCCGTATCGCACTATCGAAAGGAGGCGTAGACAACACTTTTCAGTCAGTTCAATGTGTTTCTGCTATTATAGGTGGAAGTTGTCTGATATCCCGTTTCCCGTAAGAAAGTCTAGCGTGTAACTGAAGGCGATTAGATATTACGTCAAGTTATTGATATATTCCGTAGTGAACATGGAATTCCATTGTGTTTTTGAAACTAATTCCATTGTGTAATTGAAACTGATTAGATATCTGACGGGCAATCAAGGTATGTCACCAGAGCCTTACTGGGATCCGCTTGACTTCGTCATTCACTATGCAGAGTTAAGAAAGATTGAAGTTCACGCCTGGCTGAATCCTTACCGCGCCAATCTGTCACCCGACTGGAACGGCCTTGCCAGCAATCACATGGCCATGAAATACCCGGAGTACGCATACCCCTACGGCAACAACCTTTGGATGGACCCAGGAGCCAGCGTGGTACAGGACCAGCTCATCACAGTCATCACGAATATTCTGACCAGGTACATTGTAAGATGCGTTGTATACATGTATGCATGTGTGCATGTATGCATATGTGTATGCATGCATGGATTCAGGTATCTAAGTATGTATGTATGTATGTATGTATGTATGTATGTATGTATGTATGTATGTATGTATGTATGTATGTATATGTATGTATGTATGTATGTATGTATGTATGTATGTATGTATGTATGTATGTATGTATGTATGTATGTATGTATGTATGTATGTATGTATGTATGTATGTATGTATGTATGTATGTATGTATGTATGTATGTATGTATGTATGTATGTATGTATGTATGTATGTATGTATGTATGAATGTATGTATATGTATGTGTGTATGTATGCAATTATGCATAGATGCTTAGATGCTCTTCTGAGTAGCTTCTTGAAGGGGCGCTATATAAATGCTTTGAATGAATGAATGAATGAATGAATGAATGAATGAATGAATGAATGAATGAATATATGTATGTATGCATATATGTATGTAGCCTATAATAACGCTCTGTTGTTTTAAATAAGTAATTACATCGATAAATAAGTTGTGCTTGCAGATTGAATGTGTTGCATTCACACAAGTCACTATACGCTTAGCTAATTTCACATGATGCATTAAATTGATGAGCTTCTAATATATGTTTCACGTTCAAGAAAACGACTGAGCAGATCATTGCGTACAATAAAACGAAAGAACAATTGCTTTACTCTACCCTCACATCGCGTGTCTTAACTCTACCTTGCCCTACATTATCCCATCACCCATCATTGGGTTTGATCCCTATCATCATACCATATTACCAGCTCACCTAACCCTATCTTACTTTTGACTACTATAGTCTACAACTCTACATTACTTAACCGAGTTAGCTACATCGGTAAGAGCGTAGACTGCGTCTCACGCGCCTTTGTGCAAGAGAGCTTGCGGATCGCGGTTCGCCTCCCGAATGGGCCTTATTTCAGATATTTTAATCTCGGGCTAGCACGGTTCATCGACTGCCTACGAATTACGTTATTACGGCACTCAAATCTCTATTGCATAATTATATAACATTACCCTACCATTTAGTTTGTGTCACTTCGTCTCACCTTACCTACCTTCTTTAGTGTTTTGATTAATTTATTTTAACTTAACTTCGTTCCCCATACCCAATCAATTGTAAGAGCTGTAATATGCCAAAAAAATCTTTGGCAACGGCCTATGTTGTCATAAGCTGCCGTTAAACTGTGGATCCATCCATACCCAATCTGTGCGTTAACAGAATTAGCCTATTCAACGAGTAGCATCTGTGATAACAATATTGAAATCTGATTCAGGTATCCCGTCAATGGCATCTTTTTCGACGACAGCTTCTACCCCTATCCAGACGGAACTCCATTTCCAGATAACGCTACATACGACGCATACGTCGCTTCCGGTGGCAAACTGTCACTTAACGATTGGCGTCGAGACAATGTCAACGGAATGATCGTCCGCGTCAAGGAAACCATCGCGGCCAAGCGACCGGGCTGTAAGCTCGGCGTCAGTCCATTCGGTCTCTACCGCCCGGGGGAACCAGAGGGCATGCCGTCACCCATCAGCGGGTTCGATCCCTACTCGGGTACCTACGCCGACGCGAAGTTGTGGCTGCAGAACGGATGGGTCGACTATCTATCGCCCCAGCTGTACTGGCCCATCAACTCGACGGACCAGAGCTACACCGAACTTCTCGACTGGTGGCTCGCTCAGAACACGGCCGGGAAGATGATCTACGCAGCCAACGGCGTCCACCGCATACAGGAAGCGTCAGGTTCTGATTGGTCAGTGTCGGAGATCGTCGACCAGATCTCGATATCGCGAGATCCCGTGCGAAGGGGTCAGAAGTCGATGGGCAACACTCTGTTCAGTTCCAAGTACTTTCGCGACAACACAAAGAACATCACTGACGTCTTCCAGTCCACCGTCTATACCGTTCCAGCGACAGTACCCAGTGGATAGGACACTCCTAGACTCAGCTGCTAAACACCACCAACAGTGAACATATCTGACCGTCTACCTATCTTGGATCTCGATTTGGAACCTCACCTCACGTTACCTGTCTATTGATTTCGTTTCTCACTGAAAACCTGCGAATTGGCTTTGTTCCAGCGACTTAGCTTCCTTTGAATTGTGTGGAGATCACGAGATAAAAAATACGATTTATAAGTCAGAACTTCTGTGTATATCTTCGTTCTTAACTTACAAATGTACTTTAAACTTGCAAACGTTATTCGTTCAAATGTCATAGCTTCGTTTTCAAATAAGTCATATCGCCCATATCTTCATTTGTACACATCAGATTCTGTTAATGTTTCGTGTTTTAATAATCACAACGTTTAGAGCCTCGTTAATCAAGATTGTTAATTGACCATACAAAGCGCTTTCAATACAGTAGAAATATGTTAGCGTTCATAACTGTTTTCAGCAACATCACTGCAAGCAGGCTTATTTTGTTTATTGTTTGATTAGTCTCTTGTTTTCATAACTACCTGTAAACATACAATCTTGTGCTATGCTGCTACTCGTTTTGTTTGTTTTTTTACTTTATTTCACCTGATTTTGTGATTTGTTTTGTTGTTGATTTGGGATCAATAAATTGAATTGAATTGAATTGAATAAAGCAAATAAGTCTGTGAGTGTGCATTTATAGCCTAGACTGGATTAACAGTCGATTAATTATTGAGGGAGATAAGAGACAGAAGCGGATGGTGGAAGATTGTAAGTGGTGCGGCCAATCGTCGGCTGAAGGTCCGTTGAGGGCAAGACACGCCAAGAGAAATAATATGTTTAAAAGAAATTTCCGATGTGAGAAATATCTGATACTGTGAATATTGCTCTGACACAAGAAGCTCCCATAAAATTATATTCAAAGAGTGTCGTAAAATCTACACCGTATCTTCTTCTTGTTCTTGTTTCATCATCATCATCATCATCATCATCATCAT
>JACEVL010000519.1:252500-427500 GCA_020284085.1 Aporrectodea caliginosa
ACCTTCTAAGGTCACGCTGGACAGTAACTGACCAAAGTTGGCCATCCATCATTCGGACATGGTCAGAGAGAACAGCAGCCGATAGCCACCGATGTTGCCAATGCAACAACATCTGGGGGTTAATTAATGTATCAAACACACCTGAATACCTCCAGCTATTTGGCAAAATGTTGCGATCCAGTAAGTTACGGCAAGGTAAAATATGAGAAGGTATGTTAGGGCGACGTGAGGTAAGGCAAGACACGACACTGTTAGGTCATGTGGCATCTGTATGGCTATTTCCTTGTCTGCCTGCCTGCCTGTCTGTCTATCTATCTGTCTGTCTGTCTGTCTGTCTGTCTGTCTGTCTGTCTGTCTGTCTGTCTGTCTGTCTATCTGTCTGTCTATCTATCTATCTATCTATCTATCTATCTATCTATCTATCTATCTATCTATCTATCTATCTATCTATCTATCTATCTATCTATCTATCTGTCTATCTATCTGCCTCTATCTCTCAGTCTGTCTGTCTGTCTGTCTGTCCATGTCTCCATCTGTCTATCTGTCTATCTGTCTCCATCTATCTATCTATCCATCTATCTATCTATCCATCTATCATATCTATCTATCTATCATCCATCATCCTATCCATCTATCCATCTATCCTATCTATCTATCCATCTATCCATCATCCAGATCTATCCTATCTATCTATCCATCTATCTATCTATCTATCTATCTATCTATCCTATCTATCCATCCTATCTTTCTATCTATCTATCTCCATCTATCTATCTATCTGTCTGTCTGTCTGTCTGTCTGTCTGTCTGTTTGTCTATCTATCTGTCTGTCTATCTACATATGTCTATCTATCTATCTATGTCTGTTCATTAAGTAGACGTGATCAAGTAATCTAAAGATCTAATAAGTCTATTGTTGTCTATCTTTTATCTATCAATTCAATCGATCGATCGAGAGATCTATGTGTATGCTATGGAGTATTTATGATTGAATCTGTGTTATCCTATCCTCATCTAGACATATCATATCCATCAAATCTATCGCTGTATCTATCTATGTATGTATGTATCCTATTGGCTAGATCCATCCATCCTCGGACATAGGATGTCATCCACGCCATCCATTTGCATCCATTGGTCCATCTACATGAAATGACCTCCCCTCATTGTCTATCTATGACCAGTTTTTCCTGTTTGTCTGTCTGTCTTAAAGCCTGCCTCTTTACCTATCTGTTGTCTATGGAGTAGACGTGAGACAAGTAAAGATAAAGATCATAATAAGAGATAACTTGTTGGAAAGCCTCTTTTATAATCAGCCAACCAATTCGATTGATCGATCAATCGAGAGATATGCATCTGTTGGGTGTGTCTACTAAATTGGAGTGATATGAGTTGATTGAACCCTGTGTTATCCTGTTCTACTACGTATACATATCACATGTCCACAAATGCGTAGGTCGCTGTATGTAATTATGCATGTATGTAGGGCCTATTGGCTAGATCTTTTTGTTCCTCGGACTACACGAGTTTCCAAAGTAACTGACAAATTTTACAATAAAAATTTGCTGTGGTTGGTCCATTTACGTATGTCCAATTGCACCTTCCTATTTTTATTTTTGTATTAAACTATTAAAGATGAATTTTCGTTAGTTTTTTCGTTATAGTTCTTTAAAGACGTTTCTTTTCCCCCGGGGTTATAGTGCTAGTTATCGTTTCGAAATCAGTTATTTTCTAAGAGAGGCGCTATATAAATCTTTAGATACAATACAATACAATACAATTTGTGTGTAAGACTGCCCCATGTATAGGCCTACTACCGTCCTAAATTATCTGTAGAAATTACAGGTTTATTTTGGAGACTATGAACTATGAACATAAATCAGGAGCAATTTGAGTGAAAAGAAGCGCTACCTGCAGGACAACCAAAAGAGCTCTCAACTGCATAATAAACAGAATGCATGCAAGTGCTGAACTAGTCTCTGATGCCATTGCCACTAGAGGCCTACTCTATAATAATATTATTCTGAGGTTGATTTCCCATAAGGCAAATGAAAAATCATCAACACATTCTTCGAATTCAAAATCTACCAAGACAGAATGATATACATGGTGTGGGCAGAGTGCTTGGTTTTTCATAAACCAAAATAAACACCTTTATTAAATTCTATTTTTGCAGTTATTTTCTGCCTTTGCGCACATACTGTATAAAGGCTGTAAATAGTAGACCTCCTAGATAGCCTACTTGTGCCACGACCTATTAAGATTATCTATTAATAATAATAATATTATGTCTGAGGTCGATATCTTGATGACGTTGTTGTGAATGGGTGGGAGGGGAGATTTGGGCTTATATAAACTGCGTTGACGAAGACAATTTTACGAGAGCACTGCAAGCTGAAGAAGTTGCCTTAAACTCAGTATCTTTTGCAGTCGAAACACTTCGTTGACGGTGACTTCGGTGAGTGTTTTACATCCTAACGTAAACAATTATCATGGTGATTGCTTAAACACGGCCGTCTGTATGCAAGCGTTTTTACTTAGCGGCCATTGAACTGGTTTTCCGTTGTTAATAATAATGATAATGATAATGATAATGATTGATAAAATTCATGATAACTAATATGGCTCGATATGATGATGTTAAATGAGCCATGACCGATGATGATGATCTGATGATGATGATGTTGAAATGATGATGAGATGATGTGATGATGATGATAATCTGTTAATTAATGCAAACTGACAACTTGTGACAAGTATGCAGCGAGTTTACATGACATAGTAGTTACATGATAACATGTTTAACAGGAGTCGATAACTGCATGGCAGCCTGTTAGGAGCCTACCTGTCCAACTGCATATTTTAAGTCATCCCTTTGGGAGTATCTATAGACCTCACAGAATGACCCGGATGAAACATCCCGAATAAAAGAGAATTTGGCCAGTAGGCTATAAGGATGAGTGAGTGGGTTTGTATGATGATAAATACGCTTCCCGATGATGATTATCAGAGATTAATTTCTGATCTTTACTGATGATGCTCGGTCGCATTATAAACGTGTACAATACAACACAGTATGCAGCACATCACAATACAACTGCGCATGGTTTAGTTAGCCTATGATCGGTTGTTGCAGCAGGAGTTGCGGGTTTAATCCACCTCATGGCAGCCTGTAAGGACCCTGTCCAAGTCGTTCACTCGCAATTGTCATGCCCTTTGGGAGTGAAACTCCTATAGACGTTCATCGCAGTAGTCGGGAGCGCCTTGAATGGAAATCTGGTAGGGGCGCTATAACAATGACATTTCGAATACAAGACAATGGCCAGTACAATATAAATAGACTTTCTAAAGATCGTGTTACTGAACACTCACCAGATCAGGTAATTTAATGCCAATCAATATTTGTACTCAAACTTGCTGGGTCTCTGTAGCGGCGTAAAACCCCGTAAGCTCCTAGTAAAACAGGAGGTTCTCTGGCGTGGCGTAAAACCCCATAAGCAAAACTAAAAAAACTAAAAAATAAACAATCAGAAGCACTAAGTTTGGCTTGTGAGGCCTGGATGAATACGTCGTTTTTGGCTCTGCAAAATGAGTGTGGTGGAATGCCACTCCATTTCCATCAGCTGGAATGTAAGGGACTGTCTTTAACCGTCCAGTTTGCCTCAGCTAGCCCCTGCAGTGCCACAAGTTGCAAACTTTGTAAGTTTAAGAGCCCTACGACCGTGATGTAACTTAGAAACTTATTGACTACTATACTGTGCATGATGTAGAAGGCCTATTCTGTTCATGATTCTTTATTAATTATGCAATTCTATAATCTACAGTGTTAGTGTACATTCTCAATGCATGTAACTATCCTATAAACGACAGGCAAAATTTTCTGTTGTATTCTTGTTTTGTCTTGAACTATTAATGTGCCTTGTTTTGTCTTGAACTATTAATGTGACTTGAACTATAGATTATTGATGAGAAAGTTAAACAGGTTACTGTTTGTTTACCTAACTGCACGCTTAAACAGCTATCTCATTATTTTCACTCTTTAATCTCGTAAATGGGCAAGGGTCCCAAGGTTGGTGTCGTTACGCCCCCGGCTAGATCATTGGTTAACTGTATAGTCTATGGTCATTGGATTTTGTAGCAGATACGTGGTGTAATATTACGACTGAACAACTTATAGAACATGAGATTTTTAAATGCTGACGTTTTCGATTTGTAGGTATTGGACAATGACGCCCCGTTTAATGTGGCTCACGTTGAAAGTAGTCGCTCTGCTGCTACTAACAGACCGCAGTGGTAAGTGCTTTAATGAAACGACGAGTAAACATTATGATAATGTGACAATGTATAGGCCTGCTTGTTGTGTGAGCTATTACCCAACATTGCAGCTGTGTATACAGATAGCGGCATCATAAGCCGCAGTGGTCGTTTACTTTGGCCTAAGTCCCTAAACATCTGCAGTTTCGAAATAGTCGGATGTCACCTTCGTGTTTAAAAATAATACTGTATACATAGACTTACTATCATCACCAGTTCCTGCATCCAACCACTTGACGACGATATGGTGCAAATAAATTACCTCCATTGTAATCGGTCATTTGTCACGACCAGTGCTCCTCTCAATTTCAGTCTCACTGTTATGTCCTCGTTTATGTTGTCTATCCAGCTCAGTCCTGCTCTATTTGTTTCTCTTTAGAATCTTGCACTTAGTGAATCGGTCAATTGGCATTCTTACCACACGGGCACCTTCTACATGTAGACCTATAATTACCGAAAGTCGTGAAACCCTATGCATTTATAAATATGACCTATATAAGTCGGGAGAAAGACAGGGAACTGGGTGGGGCACGTATTAAGAGGAGACTCCCTTATTATTAGAATTATCATATTAGGATTAATATTATTATTATTATTATTGACCGAGGCAGATTATGCTGGGGTGGATGATTTTATTATTTTATTATTTTTTATGTGTCACAGCACGATCTAGTGGCGTAATTGGAAGTTTCCCTCGAAGGCTAGAAAACTTAAAGAAGAAGACGAATCATGGGGTCTAAGTGGGCCGCTCACTCGAAAGTGACGTTATTATTCTTATTATTATTACATTATTATTATTATGATTCCCTTATTACATGATTATTACCTATTCATCTGTGTCATTATTACGATTATGGCATTATTTATACAAGATGTATTGTATGTATATGGTTGATGTGTCTCATGTGTCATTTGCAGCTCCTTGTATGGATAAGGAGCCGGCTTTCGAGATGCGTGGTCTGTTCATGTCTACAGTCAACAACATTGACTGGCCGGAATCAAGCAGCGACGATGGCGCCACGCAGCGGTGGGACCTCATCGATTACCTCGACCTCATGAACAGGACGCACATGAATGCTCTCATCTTCGAAGTCCGACCGGCAGGAGATGCTGTCTACCACTCCTACATCGAACCATGGAGCAAGTCAGTCGCATGTCACTGAAGCAGTTCTAAACTGTCCCACTAATCTGATTAATTCTAATCTGGACTGATCCAATATATGATAATCTATGCTAATTTATGCTAATTTTTATGCTAATCTATACTAATATGGTCTAATGACTTATATGATGCCATTACCTTTGGTCAACACATTTATTTTCACTGGGGTGCTCGCAGACATTTGATCTCACAGTAGAAGCGCAATGGCTGTGGCCTACTAAATACTTATAACTATAGGCTTTGTGAGTTCAACTCCATGATCTCGCGCGTAGAGACGTACAACTGCTTAGACCTATACACTAAATTATAACTGTAAAGCGGAGGAATATAAATAACACAGAATAATAAAGGTAATTGTTTGGATTTTAATGAGACATCGTTTACAAGACCAGACCAGGGTAGAACGCTCAATAGTTTTGGCAGTACTGCTTTAAAATAGATGGATCGCTGCAAAAGGAATTATGGACATCGTCATGAGTAGTAGGCCAGTCTTAGGCCAAACAGTCATGGACTGCATGACAGTGGGTGAAACTTTAAGTCTTTTAATCAGTTATAGAAGGCTTGATATCAAAACTATGCCTTCGAATCACACTAGTGAATGGAGGCGTAGACTACACTTTCAGTCGAGTTCAATGTGTTTCTGCTATAGGTAGAAGTTGCTTTCTGATATTCCGTTTTCCGTAAGAAAGTCTAGCCTGTACGTGTAATTGAAACTGATTAGATATTATGTAAAGTACTTGATATTCCTTTGTCTACATTGAATTCCATTGTGAATTTGAAACTGATTAGATATTATGTAAAGTTATTGATATTCCTCTGTCTGCATACAATACACTACTGATTAGATATTATTCTATCAAAGTTATTGATCTTCCGCTGTCTACAAGGAATTCGATTGTGTAATTGAAACTAATTGCAGTTTGTAATTGAAACTGATTAGGTTTCTGACGAATAGTCAAGGTTATCCACCAGAGCCTTTCTGGGATCCGCTTGACTTCGTCATGCAATATGCACCTCAAAGAAAGATAGAAGTTCACGCCTGGGTGAATCCTTACCGCGCCAATCTGTCACCCGACTGGAACGGCCTTGCCAACAACCACATGGCCATGAAATACCCGCAGTACGCATACCCCTACGGCAACAATCTTTGGATGGACCCAGGAGCCAGCGTGGTAGAAGACCACCTCATCACAGTCATCTCGGATATTCTGACCAGGTACACCATAATTGAGTTTCTTCACTCTGCTTTGCCTTACACTGTATCTCAACTTACCTCATACCACCTCACCGAATCCTATCTTACTTTAGCCTTCCATACATTATTTGGCCCAGTTAGCTACATCGGTAAGAGCTGCGTCTCACGCGTCTCTGTGCAAGAGAGCGTTGCTGATCGCGGTTCACTTCCCGATGATAGTTTATTTAAGATATCTAATAATCTCGGGTTAGCACACGATTAATCGACTGCCTCCGAATTACGGCACTCAAATCTCTATTACACATATAACATTAACCTACCAGCCTACCTTATATCTCGTCTCATTTCATCTCATATTAACTTACATTTACCAAGGCTTTTAATTAATTTATCTGACCTAAACTTCGTTTACTATATACCCAATCTGTGCATTAACAGAATTAGCCTGTTCGTCCTGCAGCATCCCATTTAACAATGTTTCAAATCTGATTCAGGTATCCCGTCCATGGCCTTCTTTTCGACGACAGCTTCTACCCCTATCCAAACGGAACCCCATTTCCAGACGACGCCACATACAACGCATACGTGGCTTCCGGTGGTAGACTGCCACGTGACGCCTGGCGTAGAAACAACGTCAACCGAATGATTGTGCGCGTCAAGGACACAATCAAGTCCGTTCGACCGGGCTGCAAGTTCGGCGTCAGTCCATTCGGTCTCTACCGCCCGGGGGAAGCAGAGGGCATGCCGTCACCCATCGCTGGGTTCGATCCCTACTCGGGTACCTACGCCGACGCGAAGCTGTGGCTGCAGAACGGATGGGTCGACTATCTATCGCCCCAGCTGTACTGGCCCATCAACTCGACGGAGCAGAGCTACCCCGCTCTTCTCGACTGGTGGCTCGCTCAGAACACGGCCGGGAAGATGATCTACGCTGCCAACGGCGTCCACCGCATACAAGCAGCTTCCGGTTCTGACTGGCCAGTGTCGGAGATCGTCGACCAGATCTCGATCTCGCGAGATCCCAAGCGAAGAGGTCAGATGTCGATGGGTAACACTTTGTCCAGCGCCAAGTACTTTCGCGACAACACAAAGAACATCACTGACGTCTTCCAGTCCACCGTCTATTCCGGTCCAGCGACAGTACCCAGTGGATTGGCCCCTGGCATATCCCCAGCTGCTAGACCTAAACGCCGCCGATCGTGAACATCTGACCGTCTACCTATCTTGGATCTCAATTTGGAACCAAGTCTGTCGTTACCTGTCTATCGATTTAGTTTCTCACTGAACTCCTGCAAATTGGCTTTGTTCCCGCGACTTAGCTTCCTTTGAGCGCCTTGGTAATCTCGAAACTATAATTACGATTAAGTAGATGGCTTCGTCTTCCAATAAGTCAGAACTTCTGTAGATAAATTATTTCGTTCTTAACTTATAAATAATTATACGTAACTTGCAAACATTATTCGTTCGAATGTCATAGCTTCGTTTTCAAATAAGTCACATATCTTCATTTTACACATCTATTAAAGTTTCGTATTTATTTTGATAATCACAACTTTTAGAGTTTCGTTGAACAAGATTTGCGTTAGACTGTTAATTGACTTTACAAAGAGCTTCAATTATAGCAGAAATCTGTTAGCATTCATAACTGCTTTCAGCAGTGACTTCTCTCATTTACATCACTGCATGTAGGCTTATTTTGTTTAATGTTCGTTTCGAGTAATATTTTCTTCATACGAATAAAGAAGTCTGTGATTGTGCATTTATAACCTAGACTTGATTATCAGTCGATTCGATTTGCTCTGAGGCAGATTCAAAAGTCCAATGACGCCACTCCTCTCCGTCATCATCAAGTCCAGCAGCATCTGTCTTCCCTTTCGTCCTCTTCCCCTTAGGGTTGCCACCCGTCCTGATAATGTCGGGAACGTCCCGATTTCGAGGTAAATGTCCCGCATCCCAGCATGACCTATAGGCGAGTCAGACAAATTCCCTACTTTCAAATTTGACCAAACTAACAAAATGCTGTGGCTTAAAACACAATACCCATACCATATTTCTTCAACACCACTATAAATTTATAACCCAGGGGAAGTTAAATAGTCATGATAATATAGCGCAGGTAAATGATAGCGCATTGGATAACATCTGGCGTAGAGAGCGAGAGGTACCGAGTTCGAGCCCCGTAGTGCGGATTTGCTTTGTAGGCTGCTATTAGCGCCGTGTATTGCAGGCTGTCTGTTCTGTTAGTAGTTAAGATTTCAATTGCATAACATGTAAATGTACAGCGCAGTGCGTTTGTCAGGCACTTCAATGAAGAAAGATTATTATTATTATTATTATTATTATTATTATTATTATTATTATTATTATTATTATTATTATTATTATTAGCGCAGGTGATAAACTAGTCTCCTGACGCGGCTTTTGTGGGCGCTGAACATTTTTCGAAGATTTACATTACATTACATATTACAAATATTGGGTCACCTTTGATGAAGGAAGAATATTTGACAGAAATCAATGTTGGAAATGAACCATGATATATGATGTTATAAAAAAAATTAAAAAATATTTTTGTAATTAACGTTAAATCTTTTATAACGACATTTAAACAAAAAAATTACTCGGCTGCGCGACTTGCGCCGCCCTCTGGTCCCATATCGTGACTCGTGAGGTGTTTCACGAAACAATTCTGTCCCGAAATCCCAGGTTAGAAAGGCGGCAAGCCTACATCCCCTCCATTCTGTCCTTACTGGTGATATTGATAATATGGGTGTATTTCACAACAGGAGTCAAATTAAAGAAATTTCCGTCGTCTCCTTTGGACGGCTAACACAAAGAGTAAGATTATAATTTAGAATTTTTAGATACATAGTAGCGCATAAGTTAGTTTTAAAATTTATTTATACTATTATTACTATATAGCTGGTTAGTATTAGAAAAAATTATAAAGTCCAATGTTAACCGAAATTTCATTGTCCTTTCTAATGGTGAGTCAATTCAATGCTACGTTAGGGTAAGAGTTCTAGCGCTGAACTGATGTTTTATAATTTTTAGATCATTAACTTACATCATATCCATTGCTCTATATGGTTTTATTAACTTATTAACGAACTGAATAATTAAGAAATAAATAAAACCATCTGTCTTCAAGTATTGCTCTCAACACCGTTACGAATGAGTTCTGCCATCTGTGGATAAATTGAAAAGTCTCGTTTTTTAAATTGACATCTTCGAAGCAGGGAACATGTCTGCATTGATTTTACCAACAAGAAATCAATATATATGTTTGTTTCTGTTGACAATTTTCGGAAATTTATCCTGTAACGTTATCGTATTAAAAAGATTTACAACTCCGTGACTGTAGGCCTAATTACTGCATTATGCGTATATATATATGAATTTGTTTATTTCAAAAATAATATTGAAACTGACAGCCTGACCACTATAAACTAACTAGCCTATTTTATATATCGTAACTCGTCCGGTCAGCGTGGAGACCGAATTATTTTTAATATTTTACAGTTTCGATGCTACAACTCCGTTACTTTTTTAGTAACGGTGTTGTAGTTTCGGAAACGGAGTTGTGATAATGTGTTGGATTTGTAAATGTATGTGCTGGTGCGCGCGTGTATGTATGAATGTGTGTATGTAGTCCTATTTGTATACCAGGTTCTCTGGTTTATAGTTATATCTAGAGAAAGTGTGTAGCTAAATACCAGAATACATCATAATATTATTTTACTGCCTCTGAGAAATAGAATATGTTTAGTGTGAGCAGGTTTGACATGAGATGCATGCACGAGTGAGATTGCTGCGGTCAGGGTGGCTGAGGTCAGTCAGACCACAGAATAGATAAAGCGTATTTTCTCAATATGCAAGCTGTCCCTAAGAACTCGCTCCGTTGTCTGTGCATTTTTGTATTTTTTTTAACAGATCTATCTCCTACTCTATAGGCAAAGCTGCATTCATAGATTGCAAAATTTCTTTCAGTTTTATTTGCTTCAACGCAAAATCTCTTTTGGTCACAGATTTTGCTTGTACTCGCAATCGCAATCTCGAAATTTTTTACGCGCCAACAAAAGCTAAGTCGCGGGAACCAGTTTACTCACAGGAGCTTAGTCAAAACAAAATATATAGGCAGAATCGATTGGCAGAGAGTCAAGGCCCAAAGGGTAGGCAGCAGACAGTCAGGCGACTCCGGTGTTTAGTGGGTGGTGTTTAGAATTGAAGCGGCGAGGAGGCAAGTGGAAGAGGAGGATTTAGGGTATAATTTAATTTAGTGAAAAAGCTGTTTTCAGGTTTGAGTGAGAGACCTGTGGAGATATGGCAAGAGGTGAGGTTTTAGTGAGTTCGTAGAGGGGAACTGATATTTGTTGTTATTCTGGCGGGAGTTCATTCCCAAGAGCCAGAACAGCTATGGCTATGGAGTGATTTGCAAATTTTACCTATGAAGTGACGGTGGGGAGGAGAAGTGTTAGGGAGGAGGAGAGGACTGCATTTTTCTGCCAGAGAAGAGAATGGATGTCCACATTTGGGTTTTAGTTCATGACGATACTGTTGCATAATGTGCGGTTTAGTTTCTCTGTATCGTATTTTAAGTGCAAACGATATATTATAAACATTGGCTTGCCATTTGCATATGATGCTTGCTAAAGTAGTTATTGACTTATTGACCTATTGACGCTCTTTATTTAATCAATACGGAGAACAATAAACTAATATAACCTTAGGAAACCTTAAAATTCTGTTCAATGTATTGGTACTGCCTTAGCAAACCTAATACTAATCTCGTATTAATTTTGGCCATAATGCTCAGTAAAAGTTAAACTAACTCAGACCAGTCTACTTTCTTAGGTACCGGTATGACGCTAATAATGGATCCCAGTTCCTAATGGGGTGGGGCCCCAAAATAAAACCTGCGTGAGGCCCAAGATATCCTTGGGATTGCCTGGACTGAATGTCACTGCGTGAAAGACTTAGCCCGTTAGTCAGCCTATAGAGTTTACTATTGCATGCTCACATGGATTACTAAATGCTTATATGAATATTGATAATATTGATGTTGTGTGCACGTTTGTACATATGTATGCGTGCATTCATGTATGTACGTAAATAAATGAGTCTGTATTATGTGGGTGCAGATTATAACACTTACGCAGGTAAGCTATTTATCCTAATGTTGAGCTCTACGATGCATACTTATATAATTATAATATCTATATACCATTATACCCTCCACACTGACTTGCCTTGTGCACGTGAGTAGATAAATATACTCATTTCTGTTATCCTCTCAACCTTAAAGAGACAGACAGACAGACACAGACAGACACAGATAGAGAAAGAGCAGGAGAGAGTGATGCAGATGGGTGTAGGCCCAATCTGCTCAATTGGAGTGATGCGTGATGCTTGAACCCTGTGCTAGCCTGTTCTCACGTAAGTAGACACATCACATGTCCACAATTGTGTGGGTTGCTGAATGTAACTAATACCTGTATAGGGGCCTACGTGGGATAGTCTGTTAAATTGTCACTGGAAATTACATGGCACTTTTCGATACTATCGAGTATGAAGATAAATCAGAAGCAAAGTAGGACAGTCTTATTTTATTTAATTTGGGTCAAAAGAGGCTTCATGCAAAACCTCCAACCCAGCGTTCAGCTTCAAAGTTCACAGAATGCATGCTAGTGCTGAATAGCCTGAACCAGTCCGTGATGCTACTGCCACTGTAGGCCTACGTTATGAGGCTGATGTGACGGGTGAAGTTGATATAGGCCAACGCTTTCTAGTTGAAGGCACACGAAACAAAAAATAGTATTCTTCTTTATTAATTCAAACCGACAAGTACGCAGTAGGATTACAAGTCATAGTATGAGGTTACAGGTCATTGCAGGAGTCGAATTCAACTGTATGGCAGCCATGCATGGCGCCCATCACGTCGCGCCACAAAGCGAATCACAGGCTGAGTTGACCTCTGGGAGGGTAGCGGGTATCGAACCCGCTTCTTGCCTGTTGTTCTGCTCTCAACACCAGTTATGCTACCATTCATCTATCGCTCCCCAAATGCAAAAACGTAAAAGTATAATTTGCTTTTGAAATCACTTGCAACAGACGTTATTTGAATTCATATCTAAAGTTAACCTATAAAAAACTTAAATGCATGCTCCTTTTATACGCCACTCAATCGATAATAGTAAACAGTTTTGATACTTTAGATTGTAATTACAAAGGACATTCGATTCTTCTGACGCGATTTCTTTCTCCGGGTCTTTCTCGGTTGTCTCCATTGTATTCGAGTATCAAACGTTGTCAGCTATAAACAGGAACGATGCCATCATTATGGGCACGCGCTCATCACTCGCCTTGTCATTGAGTCCCGGCGTGATGAAGCCTTGGAACCGCCTACAGAATGCGTGCTTGTGGTGTTAGAATTCCAACAGGTGTCGGTAATGACGCATTTGAAAAATCAACTCATCATTCTTCGAATTCAATCTACCAAGATAAAACAAAGATAAACATGGTGTGGACAGAGTGCTCTGTTTTTCATGCACGGAGAACATAAATACCTTTATTAAATTCTATTTTTGCAGCTATTTTCTGGCTTTGCACACATATGAAGGCTATAAATAGTAGGCCTTCTACACAGCCGACTTGTCCCGCCGCCTATTTAATATATCTGGGGTTGATATCTGGATGATGTTGATGTGAGTGGGTGGGAGTAAGAGACTTGGGCTTATATAAACTGCGTTGACGAAGACAATTTTACGAGAACACTGCAAGCTGAAGAAGTTGTCTTGGATGTCAGTATTCTTTGCAGTCGAAACACTAACAAGCAGTCAAAACATCTGACAACATCGGTGAGACACTTTATTTTTATTCATCCGTAATTCGCAAATTCAATTATTAGCATGGCTCGATATTTCTTGAAAGCTAACAGCCAGTATGCAAGCGTTATACTGAGAAGTACCGAGCGACGAATCGCTCTTACAGGCACCAATGTTCAGTGATGGGCACTAACTAATTTTTTTAAACTATGACTATTTTCAAACAAAATAAAAAAGTTTAACTAAACGTTGGCAACTGATTTTGTAAATAAGTTAACTAAATTAAAAATATTTAGTTAAACTTTTTCCAACTTTTCACAACGTTCACCATGACAATCATTTTCACAATGATATATGTTAATTGAACTGTAACAACGCAGAGCGTCAATGGCAATTTCAGTTTCAAACTATGTAATGTGTACTAGACTTATAGTACAAGTACAGTTCCACAAGAAAATCACGAAGAAAGGTGCTAATCATGCAATGCAATGCAGATCAATTGACTTGAGTAATGCAACCAGTTACTCATGACAATCGTTGAGGAAAAGAGTTGCTAATTTTGTTACTTAAACGTTCTAACTAATAACTAAAAAATACTAGTTAAACTTTTTAGCTAATAATTAAAAAATATTAGTTAAACTCATTTGTAGCCGAGTTTGCTAGAGGGCGCACGAGTAGAACAAACATTTTGCGCATTCTTTTTTCCTACTTGAGCCCCACAGCCTCCAGCACGCAAATCACTATTAGGCTGTCGCGCATCCCGAACATCACAACATGATATCATATCTGAGGTGAGATTATCTGAGATAATATCATATCTGACTAAGGTCAGTATAATGGTAGAACGTGGCACGGTCTCAACAGATATGATATGTGACCTTAGTCACATATCATAAAGGCCTAGGCCTACACCTGCCAAGTCCAACTAGTAGCATGAATATACGGTCCATTTTACCATCAGTTGAACGATTTTGGCTCCACCTAAATTACTATTATGATCATTGGTTAACTATTATAGTCGTCTTTGGATTTTGTGGGCAGATACGTAGTGTAATATTGGGACTGAACAACTTAGAGTGTGAGATTTTAAAATGCTGACGGTTTCCATTTGCAGGTATAGGACAATGACGCCCCGTTTAATGTGGCTCACGTTGAAAGTAGTCGCTCTGCTGCTACTAACAGACCGCAGTGGTAAGTACTTTAATGAAACGACGAATAACCATTATGATAATGTTACAATGTGTAGGCCTGCTTGTTGTGTGTGCTATTAAAAAACAAGGCGCAGCTGTGTATGATAATCCGCAGTGGTCGTTTACTTTGGCCTAAACATCTGCAGATTCGCAATCGTCGAATGTCACATTCATTGTTCATTCATTCATTCATTCATTCATTCATTCACTATCATTCATTCATTCATTCATTAGAGCACTTGTTATAGCGCCCCTTCAAGATTTCTACACAGAGGCGCTCCCGAACAGCGCGGACACTGAATCGGAGTTCCACGCCGAAGCGCATGAGCAATTGCGAGTGAAGGACTTGCCCAGGATCCCTACGCGGCGTATGTCACCTTCATGTTTAAAATAATACTGCATAGACTTACTATCATCACCAGTTCCATTCAGCATGGTAGTTTAAACAAATAATATGGCTAAACGCATTCGAGTCCGCATCCTAATCCCAAATTAATAGAGAATTTCGTGGCGCAATTATTATTATTATTATTATTATTATTATTATTATTATTATTATTATTATTATTATTATTATTATTATTATTATTATTATTATTATTATTATTATTATTATTATTATTATTATTATTATTATTATTATTATTATTATTATTATTATTATTATTAGTATTAGCCTATTATTATTATTATTATTATTATTATTATTATTATTATTATTATTATTATTATTATTATTATTATTATTATTATTATTATTATTATTATTATTATTATTATTATTGTTATTATTACCATTATTATTATTATTATTACTAATATTATTATTGACGGTTGACGGGTGATGTGTCTCATGTGTCATTTGCAGCTCCTTGTATGGATAAGGAGCCGGCTTTCGAGATGCGTGGTCTGTTCATGTCTACAGTCAACAACATTGACTGGCCGGAATCAAGCAGCGACGATGGCGCCACGCAGCGGTGGGACCTCATCGATTACCTCGACCTCATGAACAGGACGCACATGAATGCTCTCATCTTCGAAGTCCGACCGGCAGGAGATGCTGTCTACCACTCCTACATCGAACCATGGAGCAAGTCAGTCGCATGTCACTGAAACAGTTCTAAACTGTCCTACTAATCTGAATAATTCTAATCTGGACTGATCTAATATATGCTAGTCTATGCTAATTAATGCTAATTTATGCTAATCTATGCTAATGTGGTCTAATGACTTAAATATGACGCCATTACCTTTCGCTGACATTTGGTCTCATAATAGAAGCACAATGCGTGTGGCCTACTAAATACTGACTACTATGCTTTGTAAGTTCAACTCCATGATCAGCGCGTAGAGACGTACAACCGCTTAGACCTATACACTAAATTATTACTGTAAAGCGGAGCAATATAAATAACACAGAATAATAAAGATAATTGTTTGGATTTTAATGAGACATCGTTTACAAGACCAGACCAGGGTAGAACGCTCAATAGTTTTGGCAGTACTGCTTTAAAATAGATGGATCGCTGCAAAAGGCATTATGGACATCGTCATGAGCTACTAAGCCAGTCTTAGGCCAAACAGTCATGGACTGCATGACAGTGGGTGACACTTTAAGTCTTTTAATCAGTTATAGAAGGCTTGATATCAAAACTATGCCTACGAATCTCACTAGTGAATGGAGGCGTAGACTACACTTTTCAGTCGAGTTCAATGTGTTTCTGCTATAGGTAGAAGTTGCTTTCTGTAAATTCCGTTTCCCATAAGAAATTCTAGCCTGTACGTGTAATTGAAACTGATTAGATATTATGTAAAGTAATTGATATTCCTTTGTCTACATTGAATTCCATTGTGAAATTGAAATTGATTAGATATTATGTAAAGTTATTGATATTCCTCTGTCTGCATAGGCCTACAACACAATACTGATTAGATATTATTCTATCAAAGTTATTGATCTTCCGCTGTCTACAAGGAATTCGATTGTGTAATTGAAACTAATTGCAGTTTGTAATTGAAACTGATTAGGTTTCTGACGAATAGTCAAGGTTATCCACCAGAGCCTTTCTGGGATCCGCTTGACTTCGTCATGCAATATGCACCTCAAAGAAAGATTGAAGTTCACGCCTGGGTGAATCCTTACCGCGCCAATCTGTCACCCGACTGGAACGGCCTTTCCAACAACCACATGGCCATGAAATACCCGCAGTACGCATACCCCTACGGCAACAACCTTTGGATGGACCCAGGAGCCAGCGTGGTAGAAGACCACCTCATCACAGTCATCTCGGATATTCTGACCAGGTACACCATAATTGCGTTTCTTCACTCTGCTTTGCCTTACACTGTATCTCAACTTACCTCATACCACCTCACCGAATCCTATCTTACTTTAGCCTTCCATACATTATTTGGCCCAGTTAGCTACATCGGTAAGAGCTGCGTCTCACGCGTCTCTGTGCAAGAGAGCGTTGCTAATCGCGGTTCACTTCCCGATGATAGTTTATTTCAGATATCTAATAATCTCTGGTTAGCACACGATTCATCGACTGCCTACGAATTACGGCACTCAAATCTCTATTACACATATAACATTAACCTACCAGCGTACCTTATATCTCGTCTCATTTCATCGCATATTAACTTACTTTTACCAAGGCTTTTACTTAATTTATCTGACCTAAACTTCGTTTACTATATACCCAGTCTGTGCATTAACAGAATTAGCCTATTCGCCCTACAGCATCCCATTTAGCAATGTTTCAAATCTGATTCAGATATCCCATCCATGGCCTTCTTTTCGACGACAGCTTCTACCCCTATCCAAACGGAACCCCATTTCCAGACGACGCCACATACAACGCATACGTGGCTTCCGGTGGTAGACTGCCACGTGACGCCTGGCGTAGAAACAACGTCAACCGAATGATTGTCCGCGTCAAGGATACAATCAAGTCCGTTCGACCGGGCTGCAAGTTCGGCGTCAGTCCATTCGGTCTCTACCGCCCGGGGGAAGCAGAGGGCATGCCGTCACCCATCGCTGGGTTCGATCCCTACTCGGGTACCTACGCCGACGCGAAGCTGTGGCTGCAGAACGGATGGGTCGACTATCTATCGCCCCAGCTGTACTGGCCCATCAACTCGACGGAGCAGAGCTACCCCGCTCTTCTCGACTGGTGGCTCGCTCAGAACACGGCCGGGAAGATGATCTACGCAGCCAACGGCGTCCACCGCATACAGGCAGCTTCCGGTTCTGACTGGCCAGTGTCGGAGATCGTCGACCAGATCTCGATCTCGCGAGATCCCAAGCGAAGAGGTCAGATGTCGATGGGTAACACTTTGTCCAGCGCCAAGTACTTTCGCGACAACACAAAGAACATCACTGACGTCTTCCAGTCCACCGTCTATTCCGGTCCAGCGACAGTACCCAGTGGATTGGCCCCTGGCATATCCCCAGCTGCTAGGCCTAAACGCCACCGATCGTGAACATCTGACCGTCTGCCTATCTTGGATCTCGATTTGGAACCAAGTCTGTCGTTACCTGTCTATCGATTTCGTTTCTCACTGAACTCCTGCAAATTGGCTTTGTTCCCGCGACTTAGCTTCCTTTGAGCGCCTTGGTAATCTCGAGACTACAATTCAATTACGATTAAGTAGATGGCTTCGTTTTCCAATAAGTCAGAACTTCTGTAGATAAATTATTTCGTTCTTAACTTATAAATAATTATACGTAACTTGCAAACATTATTCGTTCGAATGTCATAGCTTCGTTTTCAAATAAGTCATATATCTTCATTTTACACATCTATTAAAGTTTCGTATTTATTTTAATAATCACAACTTTTAGAGTTTCGTTGAACAAGATTTGCGTTAGACTGTTAATTGACTATACAAAGAGCTTTCATTATTAGTAGAAATCTGTATGCGTTCATAACTGTTTTCACCAATATAGCTATGCACATTTACATCACTACATGTAGGCTTTATTTTGTTTATTGCTCGGTTAGGCTCATATTTTCTCACGAATAAAGCAAATGAGTCTGTGATTGTGCACTTATAGCCTGGACTTGATTATCAGTCGATTAGTTATTGAAGGAGATAAGAGACGGAAGAGGATGGTGGAAGATTGTCAGTGGTGCGGCCAATCGTCAGCTGGAGGTCCGTTGAAGATAAGACGCGCCTAGAAAAATAGTAGGCCCTATGTTTACAAGAAATTTCCAATCTGAGAAAGATCATATATTGGATATTGATTGCTATCACACTAGAAGCTCCCATAAATGAAGAGCTGTAATATGCCGAAAATAATCTTTGTCTGCGGCAACGGTCCTATGTTGTCATAAGCTGGCGTTAAACTGTGGATCCATATATATTAGGGATGTGGTTATAGGGACCATGTACCGCCCTCATGGACCCAAAGTAGATCAATTTAATGATGACCTTGATCATATGACTGATCAATTATCCAACATGAAACAAATAGCCGGAGACTTTAACATAGATTTATTGAAACAGCCAGGCACTAACCAACGGGTATATTCTTTAAGGAAAACCTGGAAAATAATTAAGACAATGCTTGCATGCGAAAACTCCTCAAGAGTAGATTCATTTATATTGTAGCCTATTGTATTGTATTGTATTAAGGAATTTATAAAGCGCCTGTCTCAGTAATACCCAATCACAGGCGCTCCCAGCGCGAAGAGCTTTGCGAAAAAAGAAACGTCTTAAGACAACGAGAAGAGGCCGAAATACCCCCAGTTAAGATCACAGATCGAATCGTAGAGGGAAGGTCATTCCAGAGCATAGGACCAACAGATGCATAGGCGCGATGTTGGGCAGTAGCTGTCCGCGATCGATGTACGAGAAGGTCATGCCGGTCTAAAGAGCGGAGTGAGCGACCAGAGGCAGCCGAAAGGGGTCTGCGAATTGAATCACAAAGATAGCGGGGCCAGAATTAAGAGCACCCTAAATATAAGAAATAGAATTTTAAACCGAATTCGGGCATTGAGAGAAAGACAATGTAGGCTAAATGCTCAGTCATGAAGGTCGAAATGTGAGAGAAGCGAGGAAGACGAGCTATCAAGCGGGCAGCTACATTTAATTATGATTGATGGTATTTAAGTTACAGATAAAAGAAAAATTGCAGATAAATTTAATGACTACTTTGTGAATGTTTTATTGATTGATAGATTGATTGATTGATTGATTGAACTACGTTCCTCGACTAGCTGTGGACCAGATGCTTTAAAATTAGATTTTAAAGTAATTCTCCACCCTCCTCAATGTAATTGTAATTGTAATCGAACATTTATATAGCGCTGCTCAAAAATCAGCTGCGCTCTCGACCTGCTTCAGTGCCTGCGTCAGGGAACAAAAATGTCTTAAGGCGTCTACGGAACTGGGAAGGTGATAGGGTTAGTAACTCAAGGCGAAGAGATTGGGGAAGAGAGTTCCAAGCTGATGGGCCAACACGTGCAAAGCACCTAGAGTGGGCCGTAGCAGAGCGCATGCGAGGGACAACCATAAGGCCACGGGTCGAAGATCGCAAAGAGGCCCTCGCAGGTAATAGAGGAGACAAAGGTGCAAAAGGACCTCAGGTAGGATGGGGCCACCCCAACAAGACAGTTACGCATGAGGGAAAGGATTTTGAATTGTACCCGCTGTTGGATAGGGAGCCAGTGAAGGGTATCCCAGAATATAGCCTGAGATATGGGCAAACTTTGGAATGTCGCCTATAAGCCGAGCTGCTGCATTAAGAATAGACTGAAGTTTGTGAGTATTAGAGGCAGAGAGTCCAATGTATGCAGCATTCCCAAAGTCAACCCGAGTGCAGATCAAGGCGTGGATGGGTCTTGTTGGAACTTCCTCTCAGGAAATAATAACAATTACCAATCAACTCTTGCGGCCAATCTCGTTATTACATGTTGAAATGTTCTGTGCATGATTTGATTTGGCTTCAATAAAAAAGTTTTGATTGATTGATTGATTGATTGAACTACGATCCTCGACTAGCTGTGGACCAGATGCGATAAATCCACACGTTGGAAAGACCACTATTGAAATTATTGTACCTCTGCTTGTCGATATAATTTATTGTTCCTTTGTCACTGGTAGTTTCCCTGATAACATAAAAATTGCTAAAGTAATACCCATCTACAAGTCTGGTGATAAGAATAAAATCAATAACTCTAGGCCAATTTCTGTCTTAACATATATCTCTAAGTTTTTTGAGAAAGTTATGTACATGTACAATAGAGTATTTTATTAACGAAAACACAATATCCCCCCAAAAATTTGGCTTCCGTAAAGGGCATGCTACATTATTACTAGAAACGCAAGACAAAATATCTGACTCCCTGGAGAGAAATGAGTTTGCTATGGGTATCTTCATTGACCTATCCAAGGCTTTCGACACGGTTAATCATACTATCCTGCTTGGCAAACTTGAGCACTATGGCATTAGAGATATGGCACAATTTTGGCTACTACATTACTTGGAAAGTAGAACTCAGTGTGTCCTCTACGATGGCTATCAGTCTGTTCAAAAAACATTCTGTGTGGAGTGCCGCAAGAATCTATATTGGGGCCGCTTACTTTTCTTGATCTACACCGTGTCTCAAACATAAACTGTTAAATTGTTTACCTCAGAAATTCGTCAATTTTCTACCAATTTTTATAATTTTTGGCTGAGGTAGAATGGCAAAATGGCTGAAATTACATGATGTACATAAATTGTACCGAAGTGACTCATATCACCGCACTATCTGTGTTAAACACAGATATATCACTTTTTTATATAACGCTTCCAATTTTAATTAATGCAACAAACTATGTGACGAATTAATTAGCACGCAGTACAGTAAAATATCCAAACTTTAGCAGAGATTTTTAATTGTTCGACAGATCTGCTTAAAAGTGTTAGAATTGGTGCTCGAAATGTGCCGACTTACATGGACATTAAGCGCTTAGATGGCGACGCCACTGGCCGATAGCAGCATCAACGATCGACTGGTCAAAGCGCGCCCACTCGTCGATGAGACGCGTTTTGAGTTCGTCGACGTGGCTATTCTGGAGCGGTAAACCTTCTCCTGCAGCACACTCCATATGCTATAGTCGACTGGGTTAAGATCCGGTGAATTCGGCGCGCTTTGACCAGTCGATCGTTGATGCTGCTATCAGCCAGTGGCGTCGACGTCTAAGCGCTTGTGTCCGTGTAAGAGGGGCACATTTCTGAAGCACCAATTCTAACACTTTTAAGCAGATCTGTCATAACAATTAAAAACTCTGCTAAGTAAACCATGTTTTACTTTACTGCGTGCTAATTAAGTCGTCAGATAGTTTGTTGCATGTAATAAAATGTAACGTTATATTATACAAAATTGGTATATCTGTGTTTAACACGGTAGTGCAGTGATATGAGTCAGGTGAGGTGGAAAATTTATGTATTGAATGAAATTTCAGCCATTTTGCCATCTACCTACCAAAAATTATAAAAATTGGTAGAAATGCACGAAGTTCTGACAGAAACAATTTAGCACAGTTTATTTTGAGACACGGTGTATATAAATGACTTACCTCAGATTGCTGATAAAACTGATTTCATACTATTTGCCGATTACTGCAATGTCTTTTTACTGATAAATCGATAGATGTATTGCAGCAGAAACTAGAAAGTAAATAAGGAACTCGAAGTGTAATAATATTGGTTTAAGGCCAATAAACTTTCACTCAATTTAGCAAAACATGCCTTATACTGTTCCGTGGTCACCGTAAAACAGCTTCCCAACAAACAATGGAAATTATGATAGATAACAGGGAACTGGTGCAAACGAAATGCACCATATTTCTTGGTGTTTATGTAGATCGGCATCTGCAATGGAATGAGCATATCTCGCATGTATCAGGGAAATTAACAAAAAACATAAGCGTTCTGTCGCGAATAAAGCATTATCTGACTAAACCTATTCTCTGACAGTTATACTATACACTGTTTTTTCCTAATTTAAGGTACTGTAATATCTGCTGGTGCTCAAACTACTGCTCTATACTAAAACGCCTCGAGACTCTGCATAAACGTGCAATACGTGTGACTTGCTTACTAGGATGGTCCGATAGTACTAAATTAATATTTAAGGAATACAATAGGGCATATATTACAATTGAGTGACACTACAAAATATCAAATTGGACTATTCATGTATTGCTATCGTTAAGGGCTCCTTCCATCACTGTTTGATAAATATTTCCTATAAATATCGAACCCCAGGGGCACGAACCAGGACAAAGCAGTTCTCAATTAAATTCTCAGGTCCACCACTTTGGGATTCTCTTCCTCCCAATTTAATAAATATATTGCACACGGCTCAACTTAAAGCTGAACTGAAACATTATCCGTTGAACAAATAAAACGAATATGACTCGATTGATTGTATAATATCCAATATCGGATCTTTCTCAGATCGGAAATTTCTTGTAAACATGTTATTTGTTTGGGCGTGTCTTGTCTTCAACGGACCTCCAGCCGACGATTGGTCGCACCACTGACAATCTTCCACCATCCGCTTCTGCCTCTTATCTCCCTCAATAATTAATCGACTGATAATCAAGTCCAGGCTATAAGTGCACAATCAAAGACTCATTTACTTTATTCGTATGAAAACAAGAGACTAATCAAACAATAAACAAAAAACAAAATAAGCCTGCGTGCAGTGATGTTGCTAAAAACAGTTATGAACGCTAACATATTTCTACTGCATTGAAAGCTCTTTGTATAGTCAATTAACAATCTTTATTAACGAGGCTCTAAACGTTGTGATTATTAAAACAAGAAACATTAAGACTTAACCTTTTCAAGGGAGCCGAACCCCAAGAGAAATCCATGACCACTCACCGAACCCCTCAAGTTTGAACAATAATTTTTTAACTAATGGGAACAAAAGGAAATAAAAAATTGTACCAAAATGTGATACAATATTAATACATTCAATACATGAGCTACTAACAGTTAACTATTTTTTTAAATAAAAGTCGAAAAATAAAAATAAAATAGCAAATGATTTTTCACACTCACTGACCCTGAATATGTATATATTTCAGAGGACCTCTGCCGAACCTCTGGCACTGGCTCACCGAACCCCAGGGGTTCGGTCGAACACTGGTTAAGAAACACTGCATTAACAGATGTGTAAAAATGAAGATATGGGCGATATGACTTTTTAGAAACGAAGCTATGATATTCGAATGAATAACGTTAGCAAGAACAAATCCAATTCACAGGCGTTCAGTGAGATATCGATAGACAGGTAACGACAGGTTCGGTTCCAAATCTAGATCCAAGACAGGTAGAAGGTCAGATGTTCACGGTTGGTGGTGTTTAGCAGTTGAGGCTAGGAGGGTCCTATCCACTGGGTACTGTCGCTGGAACGGTATAGACGGTGGACTGGAAGACGTCAGTGATGCTCTTCGTGTTGTCGCGAAAGTACTTGGCGCTGAACAGAATGTTGCCCATCGACTTCTGACCTCTACGCTTGGGATCTCGCGAGATCGAGACCTGCTCGACGATCTCAGACACTGGCCATTCCGGTATGCGGTGGACGCCGTTGGCTGCGTATATCATCTTCCCGGCCGTGTTCTGAGCGAGCCACCAGTCGAGAAGAGCGGGGTAGCTCTGGCCCGTCGAGTTGATGGACCAGTACAGCTGGGGCGATAAATAGTCGACCCATCCTTTCTGCAGCCACAGCTTCGAGTCGGCGTAGGTACCCGAGTAGGGATCGAACCCCCTGATGGGCGAGGGCATGCCCTCCGGTTCCCCCGGGCGGTAGAGACCGAATGGACTGACGCCGAACTTGCAGCCCGGTCGCTTGGCCGCGATGGTTTCCTTGACGCGCACGATCATTCGGTTGACGTTATCTCGACGCCAGTCGTCACGTGACATCTTACCACCGGAAGCCACGTATGCGGCGTATGTGGCGTTGTCGTGAAATGGAGTTCCGTCTGGGTAGGGGTAGAAGTAGTCGTCGAAGAGAATGCCGTTTACGGGATACCTGAATGAGATTTCAAAATTGTTATCTCAGATGCTACAGGTCGAATAGGCTAATTCTGATAATGCACAGACTGGGTAAAGGTGACGAAACTAAGGTAAGATAAATTAAGTAAAAATCTAAGAAACTGGTAAGGTAATATGAGATGAAAATGAGACGAGATATAATGTAGGGTAATCTAAACTACCATCGGGAGGCGAACCACGATCCGCATACTCTCTTGCACAAAGGCGTGTGAGTCGCAGTCTACGCTCTTACCAATGTAGCTAACTGGGCCAAATAATGTATAGTATGCAAAAGTAAGATGGAGTTAGGTGAGGTGGTATGGTATGATGAAAGTTGAGGTAGTGTAAGGCAGGGTTAAGACACCCAATGTAGGGGAAGAGTAAAACACTCCTTTCTTCGTTTTATGGTAAGTAATGATCTGCAAAGTCGTTTTCTTTAACGTGAAACATCTTAGAAACTCAGCAATTTAAAGCATCATGTGAAATTAGCAATATACATAGTCACTTGTGAGTGCAACACATGCAGTCTGCTAGCACAACTTATTTATCGATGTAATTACTTATTTAAATCAACCTTTGTCTTTTTGATTTGTAGTTATGAAAATAAACAGGATGGAAGAATCAACAGTTAAAAGTACCTTAAATGGAGAGGATATAGTACACGTCAATAAATTCTGCAAGCTGGGAAGTGTAGTCACACAAATAATAACATGCATACATACATACATAAATACATGCGTACATATATACATGCATACATATTACATACATATATACATACATACATACATACATACATAAATGCATATATGCATACATGCATACATACATGCGCACATGCACACATACATACATGCACACAACGCATCTTACAATAATGGTGTACCTGGTCAGAATGTCCGTGACGACAGCGATGAGCTGGTCTTGTACCACGCTGGCTCCTGGGTCCATCCAAAGGTTTTTGGCGTAGGGGTATGCGTGCTCCGGGTATTTCATGGCCATGTGGTTGTTGGCAAGGCCGTTCCAGTCGGGTGACAGGTTGGCGCGGTAAGGATTCAGCCAGGCGTGAACTTCAATCTTTCTTTGAGTTGCATATTGCAGAAGGAAGGCAAGCGGATCCCAGAAAGGCTCCGGTGGCATGCCTTGTTTTCCCGTCAGATATCTAATCAGTTTCAATTACACACTGGAATTCACAAACTGAACTCGGAAATTATAATGCGTCTATATCATTCCTGTACTGACAATTACACGAATACTGCATTGTATTGTATTGTATGTACAATTGTACATTGAAGAATATCAATAACTGTACATAATATCTAATCAGTTTCAGTTACACGTACAGACTAGACTTTCTTACGGGAAACGGAATATCAGAAAGCAACTTGACCAAAACACTGAATACTGCACAGTTTGATAAACAATAGAAATTAAAATGTAACATTTGAGATTATAGGCCATTGTAGAATGTAAACCAAAATGCGGTTAGCAACTGGTGCAATAAAGAATATACTTAAGTTACTTACTTACTTAACTACTACCTATAGCAGAAACACATTGAACTTGACTGAAAAGTGTAGCCTAGGCCTCCTTTCGCTAGTCATATTCGGAGACAAAGTCCTGACATAATGTCCTCTTGAAGTGATGAAAAGACTTCAAGTTATATCCAATGTCATAAAGTCCACGTCTGTTTGGAGTAAGATTGGCTTTGTAGTTTGTAGCTCTAGTCTAGACGATGGCTGTAATCCCTTTTGCAACTTTCTATCTACTTTCAAGCAGAACGGCCAAAACTTTAAAAGATATTGGGAGTTCTGGTCTGGTCTAGTCGGGTCTTGTAACTAAAAAGTCTCCTTTACAGTCATATCTTTATTATTCTGTGTTCTTCATATTGCTCCACTATACATTAATAATTTAGTGTATAATAGGTCTAAGTTGTTATGCGTCTCTACATGCTGATCATGGAGTTAAACTTACGAAGCATGGCTGTAAGTATTTAGTAGCCCAAGCGCATTGTGCTTCTATTATGAGACCAAATGTCAGCGAACATCCCGGTGAAAATAAATGTGTTGGACAAAGGTAATGGCGTCATATAAGTCATTATACCATATCAGCATAGATTAGCATAAATTAGCATAGATTAGCATGGATTAGATAAGTCCAAATCAGAATTAATCAGATTAGTAGGACAGTTTAGAACTGTTGCAGTGACATGCGACTGACTTGCTCCATGGTTCGATGTGGGAGTCGTACAAAGCGTCTCCTGCCGGTCGGACTTGGAAGATGACAGCATTCATGTTCGTCTTGTTCATGACATTGAGGTAATGGATGAGGTCAGACCGCTGCTTGGCCACCTTGTCTCTGCTCGAGTGAGGCCAGTCAATGTTGGTGACTGTAGCCATGAACAGACCACGCATCTCCACAGTCGGCTCCTTAGCCTCACCAGACGCTACATATGATACACGTATAAGAAGACACATCAACCGTCAGCGTCAATATTATTATTTACTAGATGTTTGCCCGTCCTAAGACGGTTAAAAACAATTTGAAAATGTCAAGAGATGCGTCTTCTCGTGCTATGATTGACATAAGTCTTCTCCCTCTCCCTCCCTACCTCCGTCCGTCCGTCCGTCTCTCCCTCCCTCCGTCTCTCCCTCCCTCCCTCCCTCCCTCCCTCCCTCCCTCCCTCCCTCCCTCAGGTCACGTGACTTCACTTCCGCTTTACAATCCTCACTTAGCTCACTACCTTTAGGTAACATATCCAAATGTACAGGCCTCTACAACTTTAGGTAATTATAGGTCTACATCACGTGGACAGGTGGCATTTGGAAAGTATGCCAGATGACAGAATCCATCAAAATACACTACGTGCAAGACGAAGAAAAGAGAAACAAAGACAGAGCAGGACTGCGCTGGATAGACAACATAAACGAGGACATAACAGTGAGACTTCAATTGAGAGGAGCACTGGACATGTCAAATGACCGATGACAATGGAGGTAATTTATTCGTACCTATAGCCGCCAAATGCCTGGCTGCAGGAGCTGGTGATGATAGTAAGTCTATGCAGTATTATTATAAACATGAAGTTGACATTCGACGATTGCGAATCTGCAGATGTTTAGGACAAAGTAAACGACCACAGCGGATTTAATTATCATACACAGCTCCGCTGCTTTTTAATAGCACACACAACAAGCAGGCCTACACATTGTAACATTATCATAATGGTTATTCATCGTTTCATTAAAGTACTTACCACTGCGGTCTGTTAGTAGCAGCAGAGCGACTACTTTCAACGTGAGCCACATTAAACGGGGCGTCATTGTCCTATACCTGCAAATGGAAACAGTTAGCATTTAAAAATCTCATGTTCTATAAGCTTAAGTTGCTCAGTCGTAATATTACACCACGTATCTGTCCACAAAATCAAACGACGACTAGGCCTATAATAGTTAACCAAGGAACACATTGTAATTTAGGTCGAGCCTAAAATCATATAACTGCTGGTAAAATGGACCTAATTTATTTTCATGCCGTGTTTGCATGCAGGCTACTAGTTGGACTTCGCAGGTGGGTGTAGGTCTTTCTCATATGTGACTAAGGTCACTTAACGTAGTAGACCTATAGGCTCTACGATATGTAAACAGAGGCGCAATCTATTACCCAGCATAATTTCGACTGGTCCTCCTTTTTGTCAGCGTAATTAAACGAAATAAAAATAATAAAATAAAATAGAAAAGGTTAGAATGGAAAATATTGGAATAGAACCGAACAGAATTTATTGATCAGCATAATCAGTATTAATTACGAACGCCGTGCATGGAAATATTCATGGATTTTAGGGTCTGCGTAACGCATATAGGCCTAGAAGTGCATTTAAAACTATAAGGTGCTTCATAAGCAAATGGCTCTACATTGCAGTATAATACATTACAATACAATACAACAGTACTGTATTTGATATTTCCATCTCTTAAAGTTCAGAAGTGCACACTCGATGGCCATACGACGGAACATCGTCGAAGCTAGGCCACTGTGCGCTGTGGTAGGCGTATAGGCCTACTTGCTCAAAGTCCTTACATAGTGTACGCCTGAATGGACACTCAACTTATGCGAAAAGGATTTAAAATCATTATTATATCACATGACATCATGTGTTGTAAGTTACATTTTGCTGCACGCATGGCAGAAAATGCAGCATTAAATTACCTGATCTGGTGAGTGTTCAGTAACACAATCTTTACTAATATGAGCCTATTTATAGCCTATTGGCCAAATTCTCGTTTACTCGGGATGTTTTGCTTCCGGGTCTACTTCCGTGAGGTCTATAGTTATCTATCTCTTACACCATTGTTATACATAAGAGGTCGTTGATAGACACTCAGTCAACCACGTGACATTGACTAGCGTCTGAATGGCTTTTTATAGAGCCTCAATTCATCACCGTCCCACGTTTTAGTAACAACTAGGCCTAACGATGACCTGTTGGGGTTATTCGCGTATATAAAGCTTCATTAATAATTATTGGAGAATCAGGGTTCCAATAACACATTCTCTGTTACCGCGAATGTCGTGACTGGAGTGTTCTGAAATCGGGTACTATAAGATACTTGAAAAATGCAGCCATTTAACCCTAGGGCTACCAAGCTTTTTTGTAACACGGACTACCAAGGGGGGGTGGTTACCACCCCCCTGGATTTCGTGTTTGGTTTTATATATCATAACTTGTAATATAGCATGGATTCAGCATTCATTTCTGCACAGAATGGTATATTTAGTTGTACATTATGTGGAAATTACATCACTTTTAACAACGGAACCCATTAATTAGCAATATTGTATATTATTGCGTACATTTTGTACTTTTTGGATAAACAAATATAAGATTATGTGTGTTTTGAAACTAATCTATGTATAAAACATACACAAAATCATCCCTACACATGTTTATATAGTATAAATGTACATCCATACATATAATATCCATACATATATATCGGTTTACGTTGCGATGGTGTATTCAGCCATTTTCACACAGATTACGCGTATTATTATTTATTTTGATCACTTCCGGTATTCAAAAGACAAAGATGTAGGTATGCACATGAAGCCCTTCATTCCCTCTAAAGAATGGTATCTTTGTTTCTCTTCCAGGAAGACAAATGAATACGCTACAGACAAAAACTAAGGGGGGAGTGCTTCCATTCAGCCATTTTTCATGCATATTACGCGTATTATAATTTATTTTGAGCACTTCCGGTTGTCTCAGGTCAACTCAGTGACCATAGAAATGTAGCCCCACATTCCCTCTATAGAATGGTATAATTCTTGTCTCTTAATATTAAATGACGGATAAGATATAGTCGAAAATCTAGGGGTGGTATCCACCCCCCTGGTACCTCAGGTATATTGAGTATAACTTTTGAACGGTGTGAGATATCATCTCACATTTTACCTCAAAACGTGTGTAAATGAACCCCCTACAGCTACCTAAAAGGTCAAATTTTTATTCCATACGGAAAAAGTTTGAGATGAAAAAAACCTAGGGGGGTGGCAACCACCCCCTTGTAGCCCGAGGGTTAAGCATAATCGGGTACTGATGAAGTCACTATTCTTCGAACTGTTTAGGCCTACCAATTCTGAAGCGAGTTTCAGAAACGGGTAGCAGCTGATTTGGAGCTTTTTCTTGATTCAACAACGACAGTAACTTATACAACAGTCTGTTGCCTGTTTTGTTAAATATGAACGTTTGTCTTGCATTAATAAAAGGCCACTTACTTATATATTTATTATTTAGCCTACTATAAATAAAATAAGACAGACTGTCCTAAATTAATTTTAAAACTACTACATGCATATGTAATGCTTCAGGGCATTTTCACCGGTGCTGCAATCAACAAAATGTAAAAGCTGCAGGACTGGTGTAAGTTTCTGAAGTGACCGTGCCACGTACTACCACCTTTGTGGTGCACTGTTGTAATGTTCGGGATTCGAGACAGCCTAATATTGGTGAGCGTGCTGAAATGGAGGTCGGTGGGGTCAAATAGGCAGAAAGTTTTTGCAAAAGTTTCGTTCCACTCGTGCGCCCCATTGCGAACTGGGCAACAAATGAGTAATAACACTGAACATACACTGTCGATGGGCAGATCAGGCTGCGAGATATAGAAATAGAAAGAGAGAAAAAACTAGAAAGAGAGAGGCAGAGAGATAAAGAGACAGAGGACTGGCCACTCCCCTTAATTTTCGCACCTAAAAAGCGAAGCCTGTAGCAATTCGAATCGACTGCCTCTTGGAGTTGGCTTTAGGGACTGCTCCACATTGGCCCATACATTACAAGGCTGTCCACACTATCTATTCAGTTTGGCCAGATGAGCTGACAATGCGAATCTTCCACAAGTTTAGTACAACAGTGCCTTGGCGAGACCCTGGGCTAAATAAAGCTTGGAAGTTCCTTGTTAAAAATTACACCAGAAGGTCTCACAAAACTTGAAACGTATAATGCCTTTTAATTAATTAATAGCAAGGCATTTAAAGTGAAAATTCAAATTATTCTCAATTGAATGCATTTGCAGATAACTTATTTATCATTTGGTTGGCTTGATCTCTATTATATATTTTAATATAGTAGCCTATATACACTGGAAACAGTACTTAAATGTAATTTTTGAAATAATTTTAACATTCATTAACCCTCGTACGCCTATGAGGGGTGTCTAGTAGACCCCGGGCCGGTTTTTTTAGTATTTCACTCAGTATCCGATTGAGTTTGGTTGTGATATTTTATGACTTTGTTGCTCGCCCAGTAATGCACTAAAGTAATAAAAATGCAATTGGTTTCTCATACTGGTTACCATGGAAACGGCATGTAAACAACATAACCCAGAAATAAGGCTAAAAACACATGCGGTTGCAATGTGCAGCAAATGATTTGGTGTTATTTTTTGATAAAGTATAAGCATTACAGTATTATTTCGTGAAGGATATACGTAAACAAACTTAGATAATGACTTCTAGATGTAGATTTTCGCTAGCTGAGGCTACTAAAATAATCGTTGATGATGAAGATGATGGTCATATGAGTGACAATACAGACGACAGTGACGATTACTCCGATGTCGAACCTGAGGCTGCTACTGCAAAAGATCTGGATCGTAACAGTGAGAATTCGACGAATTCTGCATTAGAATGTGAAGACCGGTGCAGTTTGCATGAAGAACAGTCGTCTCCAACCAGCAGTTCTGATGATGAGCAGTCGTTTTCGGGAGATGCGGCAAATGGCTATAAATCGAGAACAGGAAGACAATGGTTATTAGGGTTAGGGTTAGGGTTAGGGTTAGGGTTAGGTTAGGTTAGGGTTAGGGTTAGGGTTAGGGTTAGGGCCTAACCCTAACCCTAAGATGTCTCGTCGCTGTTGCAATTGTGCCACGGAAAATGACCAGTAGGCTGACCAGCACTGTAGGTAATTACGACCAAAAGGACATCTATATAGCACTTATCACTCTGTCCGAATAATATGCTACTGCTAAGACGCGATATATATGAAACTACATTGTTACATGTTTTGTTTATCTACAATGTACCACTGAAAATGATAGGCTACATAACTGATAAATTCACATGTATGTGAATACTTCGCATACCCGAGTATTTGTAATTAGTTTTATTGTTATGTTACACATATACAAGTGTCTGCAGTGTCTCCTTGTTTTAATTTTAAGTTACAACAATTAAAAAATTGGATAGTCAATGCAAAACAGTACAATAGACCTAGGGGTCTGCTAGACCCCCCTCATAGTACTAGAATGACTACAAAAAGTTCAGTCCTCGGAGGGTTAATATAATAATTATATACAAAGTTGTTTAAAGCCCCTGCGGATTGTGAGGTCATAAGCAGCAGTAGCTTATTTAGGTTAATGGCAAATCCTTCAAGTAGGGTCAGCCTTTCAGAAACGCTTCCAATGCTCAAGGCCACGAGAGAAGAAAATTTAATAGGTTTTGAGAAAAGCAAAGGAGGTGTACCAGCTAGAATGGGCCTGATCATATCACATACAGAATTTCCGTAGGATTAGACACCACAGCCTTTTTCTACTCAAGAGTTGTTTGGTCTCAAGTTTGTTGCAATTCGCTTCTTATTGGCATTTCAAACGCTAACTCGATGATGAAGGCGAATAACTTTTAAGACTGGACTAATTACATACAAGACTCCGCTTCAGTAAAGCTCATTACATTCATCAGCTCTTGCCATCTCTTGGTGAGGGCAAGTATATATAGCCTACTTACTTCGCAAGAGAGGACCTCCTTTCACTTGCCTATTGTCAAATCTAAATTGTTTTAAGCTGGTACGCTTTGGCTTCCTACCAAAATCTTTCCCCACTTTTGAGGAACCCTGTAAAAAAGCCGCCCATGACCTTTTTAGAAATATCTTAAATAATCTTGGACATATCCTTCATTACCTACTACCCCCTGTCCTATATACTGGTCACGATTTGCGCCCACGCTCACATAACCGTGTTTTTCTAGATTTGATTCTTTCACCAGGCCTGTTGTTAAATCTAGGATGTTGTACAGCTAAGCCATATAGTGTTTTTTTAGTTTACTATTTACTAACGTTTTCGCTACTATTTGATAACTTTGTATAACTTTGTATGTACAGCGCCGTGCGTTTGCCAGCGTTTAATAAAGAACACACTTACTTTACTTACTTACTTAAAGCAGTTCCATTAATCGATGTTACGGTACCTTTAGTATATATATATTTGTGCATATATGACTTCGTAATCTTCTCCTGCTATATATTATTTTAAAAATGTATGCAATCGTTGTAATATAAATTTGCGCTTGTCAGATGCAAAATAAAGGCTACTTACTTACTACTTACTTAATAGTCTATTTAGAAATGACGCAGGAAATAGATGACGTCAGAAGCAAAATGGCCGAAATGTATTTCAAACGGTTGCTTTTCTTCATTATTTTGCAAATCATGTATTTCTTTTTGTCGTACAAGTCAGTTGGTAAGTTTTAATGGCGTAAGCCCAGAGAATGTGTCATTTTAAAATCCCAATTAGGCTAATCTTATATTTACTCATTGGTTGGCCTATAGAGTGATAGAGACGTATAGAAGGTAGTGACAGTTTGTATAGAGTCTGACGACAAGTCTTGGTTGTCAGGACCGTAGACATCGATGAACCTTATATTATCCTGTTTATGTTTCGGCACACTTAACATAAACTATAATATTAGACTGCGGAGATGGTTACTGTGTAATATATGGACCATGAGCAAGTCCTTCACTCACAATTGATCAGTGCCATGATTGCCATCCATTGATGCGTGGTCATTAGATAATGGCGCTTAATAAATGCATATAAATGTTCAATTACATAACATTGCATAATTATAACTAAGTGACCGTTAGTAAGCGATTTAGGAGCACCTCGCTGTGTAGGAGCACCTCGCTAGTTAGAAGCCCTTGTAGAGATATGGGAAGTAGCAGACATCGGTTCACGAGCCTTCAAAGTGGTGTTTCTTGGGTTGCAGTGGTCTGTTAAGTTACACAGAAATAAGTAAGTAAGTAAGTAAGAATGTTCTTTATTAAACGCAAGCAAACGCTCAGCGCTTTACATACAAAGTTAGAAATAATTTATGTACACAGAAAACGATAATTAGAGGAAAATTAAGTCAACTACAAAACATATGTCTAACTGTACAACATCCTAGCTAAGAAGTTCACGCCTGGTAAGGGAATCAAATCTAGGGAGAACACGGTTATGTGAGCGTGGGCGCAGGTCATGACCAGTGCAATTGACAGGGGGAGAAGGTCGTGGAGGGTGTGGCTAGTATTTGTTAAGATGTTTCTAAAGAGGTCTATATCAGCTTTTTGCAAAGCTCCTCAAAGGTGGGGAAAGATTTAGGTAGGAAACCAAGGCGTACCAATAGCTAAATACTTTCTATTTTCTTGTATAAGCTGCAGCTTTGCAAAACGGAAGCTTACCGAGGGATTCCTACGAAGTTGCCCTAAAAACGAACGAGGACTCAGAACAGTTTCGAGATATGATTGGTCAATTTTCAGTCGTATGGAACGAAAGCGGAATATACACGTTAACGGATGTGGTCTTCTTCGTCATACTGGAGAATGTGGTGCATAACATGACTGTTACGCTACTCATTGATAATTCAGTCATAGAAAGAAATGTTACCCTCACGCGTACCACGGCCTTTCCTGACTGGGTGAAAGCCAGGGTTCCTTGGTATACTGCAGAGGGGGCATACGTTGGCTCTGTACGCCATGAATTTAACTGTTCACAGACCGATGCAACGGTTGTACTTGATGTGCAACGTCCTGGGGGTCAAAAGGACCATCTTCGATCTGTCAGCGTTGTACATATTCAACAGCAGCCAATGAAAGTTCAGTTTTTCGCAGTTAGCGAGGCAAACAGTACTGCAGTTTTCTTCATTGCCAGTGATAACAGTACGCTGGTGAAGTTATTTCATACGGCAATTTTAGAGTTTGGAGATGGAACAGCTACTTCTATTTCAGACTTTCGAGAAGAAGTTTCGGTCAATTTATCGCAGAATATCATAAAGAATTCCGGAGAAAACTGGCGAGTTGGTACAGTAAAACACAAATATAAGTGGCCTGGAAATTATTTCGCAGTTCTAAAACTACCGGACTGTTTTGAAGTATATAACTTCAACGCCACTGTAAATGTGCATGATAGTCATGAGTCAGTTGGGGATGTGGACATCATTTTAGTTGGCCAGGAGACTGAGTGCTTCCAGGAGTCGGTGGATACGACCAACACTGTAGATATTTATGCAGACGTAATTTATCTGGTTTGTTTCGAGAAAATTCCACCGGAAGAGTTGTTCGTTGTTGTTGATTTTGGCGATAGTATGTCGCATAGAATACGCTTGCCTATCAACAGAACTCTCGGTGTAACGCTTCTACCTCAGCGGGTACTACTCAGGTATTACAAGAAATGTAATCCTGTAAAGACCGTGCATGCTTTCAACATAGCAGGATCTTACAATGTTTCTGTGGGTATACTTGACAGGGCGGGTTCGGTTAGGGATGAGGCGACGTTGGCTTCAACTGAAACAACTGTTCGGTCCTTCACTGACTCTGTTGGTGACGTCACCTTGGTCATCAACGGCGATGATGGCAGCGCTTCTGTATATGTAGGACAAAATGTAACGTTTACCATTCATTTAGCTCATTTTGTGCGCAATGCTGTTATCGCCGTGAACTTTTCTGATCAGTCACCTCTGGCTATAAAGCCGGTGTCCAAAACAACAATTTTACCATCGTCAAAAAGCAAGTCACTCGACGATGTATATGTGTCAGTATTTCGTCAGTTTGTACGTTGTGGATTCTATTCAGTCACGGTTCAAGTTTTCGATGGTTCCGTCATCAACTCGTCTTTTTTGTCTGTATCCACCGGAGTTAGAGTCTTGAGCTTTGGCGAGTCAGTTGGGATTGTTAGACTCAGGGTGCTTGAGAATTATCCTCATACTGTCAACCGGGATATCAGCTTTCTGTTGGCAGTGGAAAGATTGCTACCAACAGCCACTGTTATGCTTAATTTTGGTGATGGAAGTTACGTTTCCAATGTTACTCTCTCGAATGCTATGGATCGGCACTTTGGGTCAAAACTGGAGGACTGTGTTGACTGCTCATTAGCTGTCGTCAAACACGCATATGCATTGGCGGGAAATTATTCGGTCATTATGACAGTGAGAGACGCCAATAGAAATTTGGACGGAGTCTTCTCCAGTGTTATCGTTCCGATGTTCATTACGGTGGAAACTCTTAATGCACACCTGAACAGCTCTTCCCTTTTCTGCAGACTCCACGAGAATGGCTCGGTGGAATTACAGCTTCATTATTCGAAGTATCTACCTAACCTAACAGTCATCTTTGATTTCGGGGATACTAATACCAGTGAGTTACTTTTCCTGTCCGAGCGTAAAGGAAATTCAGATTCGGATGCATACGAACATAGCACCATTGTTGCACGACACTCTTACTCAGGCATTGGTCCATACAAGGTGCAAGCTACAATTGAAAATGACGCAGGATCCACCTTTGTTCTTGAGAAATGGATTATGGTAACTCCTTGTATGAAACCAGTAGTAACTGTCTTTGGAGGAGGCAACAGTGCTCATCAGAATTCAACCGTGTTTAGCATACATCAGACAATAATTTTGAACGCCAGCTATGTGAGTAACTGCACCTACGTACGTGCCGTGTATGCAAAGTGGACGCTGTACCGTCAATCCGAGGAAAATATGGCCAACTATTCAAAATACGATTCAACTGTCAACCAAGAGACGTTTCTGAATGTTGTATTTCCTGGGTTTTCACTGCAGCCAGGAAATTTTAGAATCCACTCAGAGGTAGACATCTTCACTCCTGTGTTATTTTACATTTCGAAAAAATCGCTACCATATTGCATTGTATTGTATTTATTAATTTATATAGCGCCGCTCACAGTAGTGACCATTCAGTAGCGCTCCCAGTGCGAGAACCCCTAGAGAAGAAGAAGGTTTTGAGGAGGGAGAAGGCTGTAGGAAGAGACCCAGAAAGAATGGTAACACTTAGAGAGGAAGGAAGGGCATTCTAAAATAGATAACTTAAACAGTTTAACTCAATTGTACACTGAGTAGGCCCTATAGGCCTAACTATTGAAAATTTGTAACTTTATAGAAATATTAGCCTTATCACTTTAATTTTGACATAATAGGCTATGATGACTCTGAATGTACGGCTCGAAGAGCATGGAATTTACCGGAAACTAATTAACTAATTAATTAACGGTGATTAACGGTAACATTATGTTGCGAAATTACAGCTAATCTATTGTAATCGACTATTGCCAAAGGACGCGTTTACCAGTTTTTGTTGCCTATATCTAAAGTATATTGCTGGGAATTTCGGATTCAACCCATCCTCTTGAAAGTATATGGGAGGCAACTGATGAATTTAAATCAGTCATCTGAGTTGTGGAAGAAAAGACTTTCACCTCGAGATAGTAACTGCAGGCTAATTGGATCGTCTTAGTTGAGAGACGTAAGCTAATCATAAGACTGCCAAGGGTATGAAGTGTCATCGAATTCATTTTCTTAGCCTCGGCAGATACGAGCGGTTGGCCAGTCCATTCCTGATCTAACTGAAAGTCTACGGTCAGTGTACGCATGACTGAGTTGGCTAGAGGGCGCGAATGGGGTTGAGATTTTTATACCCATTTCTGCCGTGACTTATTTATTTATTTTGCTCGTAGACATACCGCTGGCCTTTGTTTATTTTCAGGTAATTCTAGCCGATGAAAACGGAACAATTCTGGCATCGGATGGAACTTACGTCTGGTTTTCCATTGAAAGTTATCTTCCCGCCATGAAATTGGTCTCTGACAGATATACCTACAGTAACTAGTCCTTACTTGGATGGGGTTTAGATGGTTTTGTGAGCAAGTGTCATTGTGGTCTCAAGCGAGTAAACTCTTTAAAAATGTCACTATCTAACCTCAGACGGTAAAGCATTGTCCATGATTTAGAAAAGTGTGACTGCTATAACATAACGACTAGTTCTGAAAGGCAGAGCTAAGTCAGATGTACGAATCCACTATTTAAAGTTTCTTGACGTGTTCTCTTTGGTAGCCTAGGCTTTCGTTCTTAAAGTAAGTACTTGCTAGTTTAAGAACATCCTTATACCCAGTAAGATTACTGAAACCTAATTGATATTCACAACTTATTAACTAAGTTCACTACAGAATATAATTAATGCAATCCTGTTAATGTTAATTAATTGTTAATACCATTACTTCACAGCGTTAACTGATGACGTCACGCTGAACGTCATCATCACATTCAATCGAAAGATGACAACGTCAGAAGTAATTCTGTATTCTTTCGCTTGTTTAACAACTCCAGACTACAACAGGAAGAGTTCGATATGGTTCATCAGTGGTTCTGTCGCTAACCGTGAGTTCACTGTTACAGACTGAATCGTCTTTAGTAGGAAATTTAGGCCATTCTAAATTAGGCGCTTTTATACTCTTTTATACTCTTGTCTTGTCTATATAGGCCCGACTCTGTTCATTTTAGCGATTTTATCGGTTCATATGCGTGTTCTTCTTATTCGTATTATTCGTATTATTCATATTTTTATTATTTATTAATAGTTTTTGTCGTATTCTTGTGCGTATTCTTCTTATTCGAGATTGTTGTCCATTTTTAAGTGATGCTATAGCCTACAACTGCATGCTACCATCCGCGAATCATATTGAGATAAGTGATTTCGCGCTAGTAACGAGTGCCAATAAATGAACAATTATCAGTAGCCCTGAATAAATGTATTCATTTTAATGCATATAATCTTGTATATTTTAGAAACCGTATCTGGAGATTGTTTCGGAGAAGGACGCAAGCCATTCTACGAAACGAAGGAGCCTTCGTTAACGTTTCCAGCTCATTTACTGCGGTTTGACACTCTGCCCACTGCCTACTGCTTTCACATCCTCGCACTTGATCCAAAGACGCTTGCAAACACCAGCGCGACGGCGCGAATCATTCTGCTGAAGGGCATCGACCCTATCATCGCAATCACTTGCCTTCGCAACTGCAATTCTTCCATCGATCCGCGGTCTTTCGTCATACTGTCCGTCGGTTGTTCCAGCTGTGGAACGGAAACGGAAGTGGACATCAAGTGGGAGATTCTGTCCGAGTCCGATCATGGTGGATCTGTAGAGGCGTTCGGCGAAGAGTACATGAGAACAGAGATGAATGGGAGAAGACTCTTGGTTAATGGAGCCATCTTCGCAAACTCCACTGCTGATTATAGATTCACTGTACAAGGTATGTGCACATATAACGTAAATTTATCAGGTTTCAATTAGACTATTCGCTTACATGTAATGCGGTAAGGCGAAAGAGTTACGAAATGGTTAACTGAAACAATTCGAAACGTGTATTTAAATATATATAATAACCATAATCATTATGACATGTGATATTCATGGTATATCTACGCGACATTTTACAATTTCTGGAGTTGACTACCCATAAGCTAATTGGTAGCGTGCTTCCATAGTGTGATATTATTTCAGAGAGTTGTAGTGGCTCGGTTAGCTCCTTCGTTAATGGGGTATGCCATGGTAACCTAGGTTCGCGTGTAAACCAGTCTTGACTATATTTGACCTCTGCTGCCCTACCTTGGGTGCTCCGGGTCGTCGCTCTCTCCGCTCTACTGAGCGGGGCGTGCTCATGGTCCCTTTGCCCGCACAGCTACTAAGCAGAATCGCGCCTTCTCAGTGGTTGGCCCCTCCCTCTGGAATGGGCTCCCTTTGGCACTGCGATTGCATCCCAGAATCCACTCTGAATCTTTCTATTCTTGCCTCAAAACTGTCCTTTTCAGCCGTGCTGGGGTCGGGAGCGCTCCTGAGTAGTAACCTTTAAGGGGCGCTATATAAATCTTTGTAATGAATGAATGTAATGAATTTCAGAGATCTGTGCCTTGTGGTAACACGATCCGTGGACTTGGACCTAAAATGTCGTTACGCTCATTCAAACGGTTAGCGCCGTTGAAGGATCTCCCGTTTAAAACAATGAAAAATTATCGAGGCAATGCGTTTACTATACAAAAATTAAGTTCACTAATACTATCATCTCGACTACTTATTATCCCTCTTGTTTATAGATGCTAGTATAAAAGCCTTGATTGAGCACAATCACGGTTTTACAACAGCTTTTCATAATTTTACAGTCGTGCAGCGGGATGGGACGAGTGCCAGTGCTTGGTACTCATATCGTGGGGTGGGTGCTGAGGGGCGAAATCCTTTGGCGGCCGCTTCATCATCGAACGACCAGTCAGGTGAGACCATTATTTTACCAATTTACTAATTTACATCCGTTACATTTTATTGTTTATTTATAACCTCTGTCACTGCGGTGTCTAATTCGCAAGGCAGTATAGTTAACCGACGATTCACCAAAACCAAGCTGTAATCAGGTCAATATCCAGAATATTAGTCCACTAAGACAAAGGCCTTTGGCAGGTAAGTAATTTGGAAAAAGGCAACTTAGGTTGCGAACGAAATGACATAAAGTGTACATGAATGACTTGCTCAAGATTCGTACATGGTAATTCTGTTATTATCTGTACACATCAGCTTCAGCAAGTCGCTGTGTACGGCTCTTGTGTACGTTTTATTACCACTTACCAGTGTTACCTCTTTGCCTTGGCACATAACAACTATTCAGTGTGTCACATCCTGGGTACAGTCTGCCATAGAACCAGGGACGTCATTTCAGTTTTTTCAGGGAGAGGCAAAAATTATTCAAGCCATGGGAAAAATTTGGCCAGCCTGTTAGGTAGGTAGGTATTCCTGTTTAACTACACTGTGTAGTAACATAGACCATTAGCGTCGCCCTCCTCCTTCATCCAGGCCTGGGACTGGCACCGGCTGACACTAAGCACGGATGTTTAATACACGGACGTCCGGTGGCGGAGTTTCCAGCCTGTTATGTTTTGTCTTTAGTCTACATGTGCAAAACTGTGGTTAAATGATGTAATCTGTTTTCTTCTTGTTCTCGTTTATTTCTTTCTATATATGTTTGATTTTCTGCTGTCCTGTAGACTCCTAGTGATGAATAAAAGATACATTATTTCATCAAATGCACTGACACACATATTAATAGCTGATTTTCCCATCAAATTCAGGGGGCATTTGCCCCCATCCGTCTCCCCCAAAATGACGTCCCTGCACAGAACCTACGAAATGAGTCTTTCTGAACTCTACCTGTGCATTTACCATTACGATTATAATTGCTAAAAAACAAAAACAATAGAAATTAAAATGTATCATTTGAGATTATAGGCCATTGTAGAATGTAAACTAGAACGCGGATAGCAATTGGTGCAATAAAGGATATACTTACTTATCATCAGCTTCCCTGCTATTTTGCTTTTCTTTTAATACTTACTTATTTACTTATCATCAGCTTCCCTGCTATTTTGCTTTCTTTTAGTACTTACTTATTTACTTACCATCAGCTTCCCTGCTATTTTGCTTTCTTTTAGTACTTACTTATTTACTTACCATCAGCTTCCCTGCTATTTTGCTTTCTTTTAGTACTTACTTATTTACTTATCATCAGCTTCCCTGCTATTTTGCTTTTCTTTAAATATTTACTTTCTTACTTATCATCAGTTTCCCTGCTATTTTTTGCTTTTCTTTGACAGGTTCGAAGGTCTCCGGACTGTGGTTTCTTTGGCTGCTGGTTTTGGTGGTAGCCATTGTTGTTGGTATAGTCCTCATCAAGCATTACGTCGTCGACAGGAAGAACCGTCCGGAAGAAATCCGCCCGAAGACGGAAATGGACGAAACTGATAGCGTAGCGACAATTAGTGACGACCGATTGGACACAGATGTCGCCACTCCACGTGGGGACGTTTCGATCAAATATACACAACCGACGACATATTATGAACCAACTTCCGCAGAAATGCCAACTGCTGCGAAAACTCCAGAGAAGGGAGTGACTGTTGGAAAGGAAGACAATTTAGGACCTTTGGCAGGCAGTGGATGTCTCTTGTCGTGAACGTCCTTGAGGTACCTGGTAGTCTGAGACCAACTTCTCCCAACCCCATGCAGTTTGTACTCTGTTAAGCCCTGATTATATACGTATGTGGTTGCTTCTCTACCGAGCATCGGTAGGCGGATTTAGTTTATTCCATGCATAACAATTACTTGTTCAAATAAAATAATTTCCAAAGATATGTCTCCGTCTCTTACTTGAATACGGGATGATCAAATCTACGCCGGAATATCCACACAATAACTATTATTATTTAGTCTATTATTTCTGTGTTTAATAAGCAACCAACCATCAATCTTGATGGCGCTGAGTAGTTGTGAGTGTTTGACTTAGGGGGGCCCGTGGCGCATTGGATAACATCTGGCACAGAGACCGAGAGGTACCGAGTTCGAGCCCCCGTTGGGCGGATATGCTTTGTAGGCTGCTATTAGCGCCGTTGTATTGCAAGCTGTCTGTTCTGTTAGTAGTTAAGATTTCAATTGCGTAACATGTAAATGTACAGCGCAGTGCGTTTGTCAGGCGCTTATTAAAGAAAAGATATTATTATTATTATTACTCAAGGTATCCAGTAGCGTAGCCAGGAAACAATTTCGGGAGTTTCCATTGGACATAGTCGCATTGGAATGGTTAAGTTGTTTCATTTCGCATATGAAGCATTTAAAAAAATTCGGCAATTCAGTTTGGGATTTCAACCCGTAAACCCCCCCAAATACGCCCATGAAGGATCTAACCCGCTCAATTAATTGAACAATACTGCGTGGACAGCAAAGTTTTAGGAGTTACGACGAATCAATATATTCAGGAAAGTCTATCACATATTCAGCAGATATGATAGAAGCATTGTCTGCGACTCTGCGTTGTCAAGAGCTGTCTCCGGGAACCACATTAAGTTAGCCTATAATTATGTCAGAACACTATGCACCGTACACGAGGCAGACACTTGAGGCCATTCCGATCGCACGAGATCTGAATCTCGGGCTTAGCACTGTCCGTACACAATTATATTCTTTAATATTTCATACCGACAAACGCAGTATGATTACAAATCAGCATCAACGGATGATCACAAGTTATTACAGGAGTCTTTTTCACTGTTTGCCATGCGTGCAAGGCGTCCATCACGTCCTACTGCTCATTTTACCAACGCCATCTGGCGAATGGAGGGCTGAGTGGACCTTTTTGGGAGGGTTGCGGGAAGCGATCCCGCGTTCTACTGCTCTTCACTCCAGTGATGTTACCACCACTATGGACCCCTGAGCCTTAAATGGCGTGGCCCCCATTCAAACGGGCAGCGTTGGCGAAATATCTCACCCGATAAATTCATTTTAAAAATGAGGAGAGTCAAGGCCATACGGTCACTAAAGAAAACCGTATAATACATTTACGGTTCAACGTTGCCTTCTTAAAGGCCGAGGAGCCCATTCAAACGGTCAGTGGTGGTGAAGGATCTCACCCGATCAATTCATTGAAAAATGAGCAGGATCTAGGCCCTGCGGTCGCTATATAAAATAAGTAGGCCAACATTTACATTTTACATTTATGCGCAAGATCTCATCCAATCCAGACTGAGTCTTAGGTTACAACTTACAAGACGTCCATGATCCATTATGACAGATTCCCTTATGAGAGATGCGATGTAGGCCTCGTCTAGGGACCTTGTGCAATACACATGACTATGACAAACCTACAACCATCGATCAAGAAAGGCGCCTTTCGACACCCATACCTAGTTAATTATAGTAATAATAATAACGACAATTTATATGGCGCCTTAACTCCGGCATACACTACAAGGGTGCCTCACAAACAACTATATAGTTACATTACAACTTGTAATGTTACGCTTCGATCTACTTATAATCTGAGCATTTAGGCCTATATAATGCGAATAACAAAGAAAACAACAGAAGAACGCCTGATTAGAGTGTTGAATAGTGAGAAATAAGACGCAAAAAATCCTTGTGTTAGCAGTGGCGTACGGAGCTTAATGCCGCCCGGGGCCACGGCCCAAAATGCCGCCCTTCGCACTTTATTTTGGAAATTTCCGGAAAATTTTCTTTATTACTTCCGCCAAAATTTCTGATGACCTTTTTTTTTTCCCCTCTTCTCTTCTATAAAAAAAACCCAGATTCGTATCTACTATACTATAATTGGGTCGTCAGAAGCCGCTCTGTCCTGCGCCGGATGCCGCCCCCTCACGCCCCCTCATTACGCCACTCTAAGCTATTTATTGGATTATTCTTCTTCCTTTCCTTCCTTCTTTGTCTACTTTTATTATTTTTCTTATACTTTTCTCAATTTTTTTCTGCATTCACTCCTTCTTTTATTTTCTTCAAGATCCTATTTTGCCGCCCCTGCTCAAGTACCGCCCCTCACCAGTCCCCCCTGCAAGGCAAAGGGTAAGCCAGTGTGTGTTAGACCTAGAGTTGGCAAACGAAACAGGTCTTTATCTTGGCTGTACGACATATTTCATTATTAGCCTAATTGGAACACGTTGACCATTATTTCGACGAAAACACCATGTAAATTGGTATAAGCTGATAAATGCTGCAATTACTTGATAAAAATATCCTATACACTGTGCTAACATAATTAAATAGTTAAAGACTATGAATAACGATTAAACGCAAAAGCTTCCTTTCTAGAGTTTTTACCAGCGTATATCAGGGCTTGTATTGTGCGACAGACAGACACAGGCGGACAGACACAGATAGACAGACACAGACAGACATACAGACAGATGGATATAGACAGACATAGACAGACACAGAGAGGCAGACAGACAGCCACAGGCAGGCGCAAGAACAGTACGTAAGAGAGGACAGCAATATTACTTTATTACGCAGTAAAGACGCAAATGGACAATACAGAAAACACTAAGAAGAAAGAAAGGCAAGCAGGCTACATAAACAGAGAGACTGACTGATAGACAAAGAGAGACATACGGGATAGACAGACAGACAGACACACAGAAGGTTGGGTGGATGAGGTCAATCGACTGAGTTGCAGTGTTATTTAGCATTTGTTGTGTCATTCGTTCAGTGTCATTTTCGTCTTTTGTCCTTGTTCTGCTTTCCCTGTTTGTGCATCGGATCTTCGGCTTGTGGATACTGAAGCAGGAGACCTATACAACATACCACAGCACACATCATTCCATCAATCACTTAGAAGTATACAATCTCTGAGAGGCTCTTAAGATGCGCTATAAAAAGGTAAGTAAGTATGTGACTTAACGCGGTTCACGCCTGCAAACGCTCTGCGGGAACATCAGATAAGAACAATAATTATAAGAGTGTTAAATCACAAAAAGATCATAATATGCAATTATAAAACAGGCATAATGTGAAAGTCTGTCTGAGTATGTGAGAGAGTAAGGATAAAGTAAGAAGAAAGATCAGCAATAAAGTCACTTGAATAACATTCTCGAAATAAAATCACATCGGGTTAATGCGTCAGCACGCGGGATCTCACGGTTGTGTTCTGTTACATGTAGGGCCTACGTTACATTGCATTGCAAAATGTCGGTATAGTAGCGCTGGCTCAACATGAACGAAACCAATGCCAGAGCCCAGAATGTGTCGAATTACACGCGGATTTAACACGCACGCGAATACCTCCATCCAGATTAACAGTCAATTAGGCTTATGGTTTCTGAGCCAACATACACCTCAACGAATCGTGGGAAGTAAGGGATTTCCTTAAACGCTATTAAGTTATCTGCATCGACATAAATACCACTTGGAATGCTGCGTGGGGGTCTGGAAAAACGCTTGGTGCTAATAAAAGTAACACAGATGGCTTCGTAGACTGCTCGGCATTGCCAGAATCTCTGGAGTATCGGTATCATTAAAGCCATCAGATTTCAGTATTTTCACTGTCCTAATAGTGCAGGTTAACCCCATCATGCGGCCTATGATAAAGCAGTTCGTGATTTTTGCAATTGATTTAGAACAAATGTTAATAAGCTCCTGTGGGGCGCGGTGGTGTAGGGGTATGTTCGGTGCCTTGCAGCCGGATGGTTGCGGGTTCGAATCCACCTCAAGCTGCCGCGTCGGGACCCATGGGCAAGTCCTTCACTCGCAATTGCTCATGCGCTTCGGTGTGAAACTCCGATTCAGTGTCCGTATTCGGGGGCGCCTCTGAGTAGAAATCTTGAAGGGGCGCTATAACAAGTGCTCATACATACATACATAGAAAGTGCTAATCTAAAACGTGCTGCAGGAAGTTAGTGTCTATTATTAGAGTGTCTAATAAGTGTCTAATTAGAGTGTCTAATTAGATAGTGTTCCTTGTTCGTTTCTTATCGAGCGATGTTGAGTATGCTAGTGTTGGAAATGGCCAGTGAGTACACGCATTAGAACCTAGGCCTACGTCCTATGCACCCCTTTGCGTGCGGTCGCCGGTTGGCATACCGATGGTAGTGTATTAAAGGATTTTAACCCTTTGGAGGTGAGGTGAAGCATTGTAACGTTTGAGGTGAGGTGGGGTCTGACATACCCCAATACATATAATTACTTGCAAGTCGCAATATCAACTACATAACATAAATTGTGAGCTAAACTATACTTATGTAACCAATTATCGGCTAAACTGGTGATTTTCAGGAACACATAACAGTTTTCAATCATAACACTGGGCAACAAAATAATATTTTTTGTTTGCTACTCACAACTTTAGTACTGTTCTTAGCTAAATTTGGGGCGCTGATTTCAAATATGAAATCGAAATTTGGCTAGCAAGTCAGGTTTTTTAGGTACGCATAAGTGAGGTTCTACACAATTGCGAACGCTCAACTCATACTATCAGAGAAAGTAAAGTATTAAAAATGTATCGGATATTGCTTTTGCGCTTGTTCTTAGCTATATTTTGGGTGCTGATTTCAAATATGAAATCAAAATTTGGCTAACACGTCAGGTTTTTCAGGTAACCAGAGAGTGAGGCTCTACGGAATTGCGAAATCTCAACTCATATTAACAGCAAATGAAAAGTATATTAAAAATGTATGAAGAATTGGATTTGTGCTTGTTCTTAGGCTAAAGTTTGGACGCTGATTTCAAATATGAAATCTTCATTTGGATGGCATCGTCTAGTTTTTCAGCTAGGCGCTTCAGTGAAGTTCTACACAATTGCGAATTCTCAGCTCATAATATACTGTAAGCGAAAGCAAAGTATCAAAACTGTATCACACAATGCCAGGGATTTGCTTTCGCATTTGTTCTTAGTTAAAATTTGGACGCTGATTTCAAATAAGAACTTATGAAATCAAAATTTGGCTAGCTTGTCAGGTTTTTTTTAGGTAGGCCTACGCATCAGTGAGGTTCTACATAACCGCAAATTAATACGGTACATTTGCGGTATGAACTATTCGATGCGTACCTCAAAAACCTGACGTGCTATATGATTTCAATTTCATATTTGAAATCAGCATCAAAAATTTAGTTGAGAGCATTGCACAAAAGCAAATGCCTCACACACTTTTAATACTGTGTTTTCACTGATAGTATGAGTTGAGAATCTGCAATTGTGTAGAACCTCACTTATGTGTACCTAAAAAACTGACGTGCTAGATAAATTGGTGATTTCAAGTATTTGAAATCAGCGCCCAAAACTTAGCCAAGAACAGTTCTAAAGATCCGAGTAGCAAACAAAAAATAGTTTTTTGTTGCCCAGTGTGAATGATAGGCGTATACAACTGAAAGAATCCTAGAAACCTTATAACTTAAAAACTGGACGTGATAGACAAAAACGGTTTCCGGATTTGGAATCAGCATATCAAATTTAGTTAGGAACAGATGTTAGAATCCCAGTAGCAAAATGCTTGTTGACCAGTGATAATTGATATGGCCAGCGTGGTGGCGCTCAAAATCAATGCGGCCCTTTGCAATGGCATCTTCGTGGCCCTCGAAACATGTAACATTTGGGAACACGTGACATAATACCCGTAATAATGGATCAAATTTGCATCGATGCAACACTATATGCAGTAATATCTTATAATCGCACAATTTTTTCGGCACTGTGCCGTTACTTTTTTTAATTCATTAAAATCAATATGTATACGAAAAATTATAATTTCACTTTAATAATTATGCAAGAAATAAAGACAATGGCGTCCAAAAGTACCTGAAAGTGTCCTAAAGAATTTCACACGGTTAATTCATCAGGGTCGAGGCCTACACGGTCGTTATAAAAAATGGTATGCATTTACATTTAGGCCCAGGGCTGTAGACGAGGGTATACGCTGGCATATAGCGTGTAGGCCTACTCACCTCTGCACAAGTGAGTATACAGTATACTAATTGATAAAAAATTATAATGCTGCAATCGACAAATAATTTAGAACGCTAAAACGATAGATTACCGAAGAATTTCACACGGTTAATTCATCAGGGTCGAGGCCTATACGGTCGTTATAAAAAATGGTATGCATTTACATTTAGGCCCAGGGCTGTAGACGAGGGTATACGCTGGCATATAGCGTGTAGGCCTACTCACCTCATAAAAGTTTTCTTTTAGTATACTGTATACTCACTTGTGCAGAGCTTGTACTCATCACCAGAACGTACTTGGACATATTTTTGTTAAATACTGCATAGTGTAGACTAGTCTATAACTTTTAAGATTAAACTACAAACCCATCCCCTCAAACTTTCGGAAAAATGACCTGAAGGCTGTAGGTTACTGTAGCGTGTACTCACTTCTAATTTTACCACTACAGCGCTGTTTAGGCCATACTAGAGCATTCAACTGACTTTCATTCAAGTATTGACGTCTGCCACGTAGGCCTAAATCTCTACCCAGTCAGCACTGGAAATTTGCCCCAGTTGTTCCCCAAATGGGCGTTTTGGGTATGACCTGGGCTTCGGCGGATTTGCCTCTGCCCTAAAGGGACCCTAATGCTCGTACAATATTACCCGTAATTGTGTGGTAGCGTGTACGCCCATAAGTAGGGCCTATATATTTTTTCTCACGCGACCCCATGTAGTATTATATACTACATGGGGTCGCGTGAGGCGTAAGCGTGTATAGTATAGTATACTCAATATGTCTGTCGTGTTTTTATGTAGAGCATTATCTCATACATACTTTTTGGTGCGATAGGTTGCAGTAGCTCTGGCTCAACATTGTCTACGTTTGGTCGTTGCCAAGTCTCCTTCTTTGCAGTCTTTGCAGATTTACCTAAAGAGAAAAAAATAGATCTTATTTCGGTATCCTGTAATTTATTGGAACATTGATATAGCGCCCACTTCGTTGAATATCTTAAGCACAGATGATAAGAGAAATCTACGAGTTAATCTTAAGTCAACAAGCAACTATCTTCCATGGGTTGTGTGAGGCCTCTTCTGTTCCAACAGCTGTAATTCCGGATTTCAACCTAACTTAAGTTAATAATTATCACGAACTGCGGTTTGCTTATTGGTTTCACTAAGCGTCGATAATTGTCCATTAGCGCTATTCAAGTTAGATTAGATTAGATTAGAAAGATTGGGTTATGTTCGATTATATCAGATTCAGTAATATCATGAAAATTCAGGTTACATTAGATTACGAACAGTTGATCATTGTGCACTAATGTTATACATTGTAATGTTATAATGTTAATGCTATGAGTATGAACGCCTCTGATTGGTGTAGCACTATGAGTGGCGCTATATAAATTTTCAAATACAATACAAGTTGGATTAGATCAGATCAGATCGGTGATGCATTCCAAAGAAATCACTTTCAAGAAACCACGCTGAGGTATATTTCATTACACTCACAGTCGTAGCCCGTTGTCTGTTAAATGCAGACATAGAAAGCTCTTGCAGACTGTCTGGTATTTACCGATCAATGTGGTCTACAGTCAGACAGATAGGTAGCGTTTTATGATAATCAGACTATACAGAAGCGTCTGATTATGCGCCATATTGTTTCTCATTTATCTTGCTTTATGCTAATACAGCTGAATTGCTGAGTTCTACTTGACAATGCTATATAACTGAAAGGTATTGCTGCAAGCTCGAAGTGCAAAGGTACCTAGAGGTTCCCAATAGCTTTATGCAAAATGGCCACATACATAAATAGGGCCGACATGTCGGGTTAGATTTACACGATTTTTATATCAAGGCACCGTGTTCCGCTGTTCTTGAAGCCAAAATGAATTAAATTTGAGAAAAAAACTTATCACGACAGTTAATTGGGTAGATACATTCAAGTCTTCAGTGTCGCTAAGCAAATGCGTGCCTTGAGCGATAACGTGGTGATAGGCTTAATGTGCAGCCACCATTCTACACAATGTTCAAAGGTCGAAAGATATTCTTGCATCCGAAAACAACACTAGGTCGATCCCTTTATCTTAGCTAAGATAGCTGACTTACATGTTGATTGTATACGTTATAGGCCCAGATAAATTTATACGCTGATTTAGACCTAGTTGATTCAGGCTTATCTGATTTAGACCTAGGCAGACATGCGAGAGTTTCCTTTCTAGCGACCCTGGTTTCTTATCATCTCGCTCTGAATACTGTTTGAGAGTAACCAGTCCGAGGATGTAAATAAACCTGGCCTAACTCTGTTTGCAACTATGCTGACCCCAATAAATCCACAATCTTCAGTAACAGGCACTTAGTCTATAGAAAGGTTATCACGCGGAATTTATCGATTGTCTCCCTGCTGAAGGTTAAGGGGCGTGAAAGTTTCTAAAAAGTTACCTTTTGATATGATACGATTTAATTTTCTGAGTGCCTGTGTTGTGTGCCTGTTAAATGTAGGATTACTGGCGTATATTGGCTCTCACAGGTTCATAGGGCATATAGGCTTACATATAGAAAACTAAACCAGGTCTGGGATTTTGCTTACCTAAAACATAAACTGTGGTTTAGGTCCATGGTGCATTTTGCTGCTTGGCAATTTTGAGGGAAGACTTGTAGCCTGTTTGGCAATGTACATGTATGTTCAGTGGGAAATTGATCTTGAAGCAGGCAATCTTACAATCAGTCTTACATATCGGGGGGCGGGGGGCCGATAGCGCATTGGAAAACATCTGGCACAGAGAGCGAGAGGTACCGAGTTCGAGCCCCCGTTGGGCGGATATGCTTTGTAGGCTGCTATTAGCGCCGTGTATTGCAGGCTGTCTGTTCTGTTAGTAGTTAAGATTTAAATTGCATAACTTGTAAATGTACAGCGCAGTGCATTTGTCAGGCGCTTCAATAAAGAAAAGATCATTATTATTATTATTATTATTATTATTATTATTATTATTATTATTATTATTATTATTATTTATTATTATTATCGCATCCTTACATGTACGCTGGCAAGTTTTCTCATAAAACAATACAGGACGACGATGGTTTGATTAGCCACATTGGTTTGACATAACCTTGGACATAGCATAGCATACAATCATACACTGGTCAAAGCATCTCTGTGGGAGTGGATACAGGTTCGGGCACCGATCATGCCTAGATTACGATTTTCGGTATCTATAGAACGACGGTCCGCTCACGAGGACCTTAGAAGGATATTGGTCCAGAAACTATGAATATCCATGCCATCTGGCAGCTGTCAACGGGAACCCATTGGTTGGCTCCACGTGTGTGCGTGGGCCTATGATCAAGAAGCACCCCACAGTCCCTCACCACCTCACAGGATTGGCCACTAAGGGATGCCAATGCAAGAACATTTTGATCGAGATAGCGGAGCAGCTGGACAACAACCACCATCTCGATCAGCTTTGACATGAAGGCTAGGTTTGAGATGGGTTTCTGTAGCTGGTTCAGATCAAGCCCCGACTTCTTGAGTGCAGGTCTGACAATGGCACGCTTCTGATTGCCCCGTACTACCCCGTAGGGTTGCCTCTTCGAGCGAAGCATTGCAGATGGAGACAGGTATTATTACGAGTATATGCATGTGAGTATGCGTGTATGTGTGCATGTATTTATGTGTGTGAATGTGTGTGTATTTATGTGTGCATGCATGTACATATGTGTATGTAAGTATTATGCATGTGTGTAAGCATACAAACATACTTTACACTTAATATAGCGCCTTTTCTCTACCGTACAAAGCGCTGCCATTTGTCTGAGCTATAACTGGCCTCTGTCGAATTACCATACGCAGACAGTTGTCTATCGTGAGCGCTCTTTAGCCATATAATTACACTAGTATCTGGTGGTGTGCGCTACTGAATGGCCACGGCTGTGAGCAGCGCTATATAAATTACCAAATACAACATGTAGTTACATACATTACATCAGGCATAGCTGTTATAGAACTGTTGTTCACTTACCAAGTAGAAGCGCCATCTTCTTTTCCTGGTCCGTGTTGCCGCGTTCGGTGAGTTCATCGCTCATGTTGAGCATGAGGACAAATTCCGCTGGTTGCATGTAACGCAGCATATAGGTTGGATCGGTCGTTGGGAGAAGTGGAATGACGCTCTCATCGCTTACCATCTTCAGGAACTGTGCCCCGTTGAAGAGGGCCGTCCGAACGGCCACCGGCCACATCAGGTACGTCTTCTCCAGCTCCGTGTATTCAGACAGATCGACCTTGTAGACGTACTTCAACACGCTGAAGTCGGCGTTTCGATTCGTGAAGCCCTGGAGGCTGTCGAGCAGGGACTTCATCATGAACGACATCTCCTCGGAGTAGTCGACGACGCGGTGCTGGAAGCCTCGGACGCTGTCGAGGAAGGACTTCATCCGATCGGATATCTCGTCAGACTCTTTCCCCGTTATCCACTTCTGAATGTCTGCGGCCACCAGACCCCACGTCCGCGTCCGACCAGACAGATCGGCCAGGGTCCTCAGATGGTCGGCCTCTTCCGTCTGTTTCGCCGCATCGAGAAGGTCGGCCGCTTCGAGCATCGTCCTGATATTCCAGATTCGCGGCTTGTCGGACTTCTTGAGCTTCAGTTGCGAGCGCAGCTCATCGCCGTCGTTCATCGCTTTTGCGAAGCCCGTCAGTTCCTTGATGAAGAAGAGGTTGAATCGGTAGGTGATGGTGGCCAGCTGACGAAAGAGGAAGTCCATCGCCTGTCTCCGCAACCGGTCGACCTTCGCCAGCTTTTGTTGTTCCTTTGGTGAAATGGTTGTCGGCTTGGCTGGCTTAGCGCTTCCCAGTCGGAAGGCCATGGCTCCTCCTCTTAGTGGGAACTTGCCGCTCATTCCAGCGGCAGAATTTGGTTTTATGGGCGCCATACTGATGATGATTCCTGTCTCTGGCTTAACAAGGGGTTCGAAGAGTTCTTTCACCAGCAAACAGGAGGGGAAACTATTGGGCTACTAACTGAACATTGGTTCTTAGACAAGAGATGCTATCCTTACGACGTCCTTTTGGCTTAAGATGTAGGACAAAATAGATGTGACACAGAAGAAATATTTGAATTATATAATTTGACGTCACAGTAGCTAAGAATGATGCATGTAAATGTATGTATGTATTCATTCATTCATTCCTAGAATTTACATACTGCCTCTTCAACAGACCTACTTTCTGCGCTAGCCAGTATGATGCTAAGTGTCATTACGAACCTGTATGTAGTCCTATGTATGTAAATGTGTGTATGCAATGTACGTATGTTTGTATGTAGTTGTGCATGAATGTATATAGGCTAGTCTATAACTTATCGAATTTCGAACTGGCTTCTCTAATAGGCCCTACATATTGTATTGTATTGTATTGTATTGTATTTGAACACTTGTTATAGCGCCCCTACCAGATTTCCCATTCAGAGGCGCTCCCGACTACTGCGCGAACGCTGAATCGGAGTTTCACGCCGAAGCGCATGAGCAATTGCGAGTGAAGGACTTGCCCAGGGTCCCTACGCGGCGACTTTGAGGTGGATTCGAACCCGCAACCCTCCAGCTGCAAGGCACCGAACATACCCCTACACCATATTGCTTTGACTACGATCTCACTCGTAGCGACTCTAGCTATATTCATTATTATGATAGCGCTATAGAAGATTTATATTAAATCATGTATGTGTATGTGTGCCATCGACTGATGCTTGGTCATTAAACAGTGGCGCCTAATAAATGCGTAAGAATTAAAATTAGTCAAATCTATTAGTTTGCTATGACAGTAATAAAATACAGCCCGTAAAAACAAAGTTTTTTACCATATCCATCTAGTATCCTATAATGCGTCTTACGAAGCAGTTACCTCTACAAATATATAGTACGCGTACATTTTACGACATAGCGTGCGTTTAATCTCAGGCAGCGCGCCCGTTTTGTTGCGGCCAATGACAACGCTGCGTATCGAAAAGGGGATTCCCCGATTCGAAAAGTTGAGTCCCTGATTCTATAAGCTAGCCTTTTGGGGAGCTGAAATTTTATAGAATGAAGTGTCTGCGAGGCGAGTCTATCTGCCAAGTTTCAGGACGATTGAATGATTGTAAGTGATCGAATTAGTCGTCGCAAGATTTGACTTTTTAGCCTGTGGCTCAAACAAACAAACAAACAAACAAACAAGATTTCCGTAAGTTAAACTAGATGGATAATAAAATACAGCGCGTAAAAACAAAGTTTTTACTATATCCATCTAGTATCCTATAATGCGTCTTACAGCAAGCAGTTACCTCTACAAATATATAGTCCGCGTTCATTTTACGACATAGCGTGCGTTTAATCAGGCAGCGCGCCCGTTTTTGTTGCGGCCAATGACAACGCTGCGTATCGGAAAAGGGAATTCCCCGATTCGAAAAGTTGAGTCCCCGATTCTATAAGCTAGCCTTTTTTGGGGGAGCTTGAAATTTTATAGAATGAAGTGTCTGCGAGGGCGAGTCTATCTGCCAAGTTTCAGGACGATTGAATGATTGTAAGTGATCGGGAATTAGTCGTCGCAAGATTTGACTTTTTTAGCCTGTGGCTCAAACAAACAAACAAACAAACAAACAAACAAACAAGATTTCCGTAAGTTAAACTAGATGGATAAAAAGTGATGTCATTCTTGCGTTCAGAACACACACAGATGGAGAGTTCGGCGATTATGGTTGCTACGGAATTTTCTGATCTAGCGGACTTCTAACAACCACAACTAAACTATAAAGACGGGACAGGTATAGGGCAATATATCACTTTAATTGCCTACAATAATTGATCTTGTATTAGTACTAGTAGTAGCAGTAGCAGTAGTAGTAATAGCAGTAGTAGTAGTAGCAGTAGTAGTAGTAGTAGTAGTAGTAGTAGTAGTAGTAGTAGTAGTAGCAGTAGCAGTAGCAGTAGCAGTAGCAGTAGCAGTAGCAGTAGCAGTAGCAATAGCAGTAGCAGTAGCAGTAGCAGTAGCAGTAGTATTAGTCGTAGTAGCAGTAGCAGTAGCAGTAGTAGTAGTAGTAGTAGTAGTTTCAGTTTAAGAACGACACTGTGTGATAAAAATCATTAGCGTCGCCCTCCTCCTTCATCCAGGCTTGGGACTGGCACTGACAGAGTACGAAAAGTGGCGGAGTTTACGTTTGATCTATTTATCATCTTATGCCGGTCTTTGTTGAATGAGAGACAGAAAGACACTGAGAGGGACATACATCTACACAGACAGTTACAAACAAATAGAAAGAGAGACACAGAGAGTCAGAGAAACACAGAAGGAACTTGATCTCATCGTAAATTAAATCCAATGGCTCTCGAGTTAAGACTTGAAAGCGTTCTGGCGTTCATAAGTCGCCTGCCTTTGGAAAGCAGATACGGCATATCCTGAACATTAATTTTTTCTTTCAATTATCTTGTCACAGAATAGCTTTGATTTCTAATGATATCATATCATAATTCTTTCTTTTTCTCTAATTTTCCCACAAGTGAATTCTATTGCAGAGTGACAAGAAAAAGAAAACCTGTTGGTCCTAGTCTTATTTACCCAGGCCTACTTAAAGAATTTATTTAACCCGCTTTTATAGCAAGCATTGACCAGTGCCCTTAGTAAATGACTTCTAGCACCTTGTCCTTGCTGGGGATCTGCGAGTCTATGACCTAGACAATAGTAGACATGCCAACGAGGCTTAGCATGGAATTAAAACTAGCTTAATTCTAAAGCTACTATACGTAGGCAGATGTTATGTATAGGCTGAATGTATTGTGACTGTTCGTATAGTGAAATTGTAATTGTTGTTTCAGATAACAGATGCATGTATAAAGGGCTAATTCCTCATTAACTGATTATAGACAAGCATACATTTCTGCATTCTGTTAATGTAAACCAAATAAGTATTCTGGCGGAAGATAAACTGTCTGGCGACACCCAGTCGCTATAGAAAATGTGTAGACTTCAGCGTACATTGAGGCCTACGTGTAATCTTTATCAAGATCTGTGGATTTATGGTCGGAATTATCTGCATATTAAGACGGGAACGGCGTGCCATACTCAAAGGCTATGGGGCTTGGCCTGGTGCCGACTTACATGGTAACTGGAGAAAGTTTCCGAGTGATTCTTATATGTATCGTCAACGTGTTTCTTTCCTTGTACGTGTCTGTGTCCTTAGTTATCTCCGTGTGTGCCTCTGGCTATCTATCAACACGTCAGTATTACTCTGTAATCTGTATACTGTTTGGTACTATCTTTCACTGGGATCCCTTTCAGCACAAAGTCTTCAGTGTTAAATGCACGTTCGATATTTCTTGCACTATCGTACAATGTGGCCATTATCTATGTAGGTCGATGCCAGAAGTCTATAATAAAAATCAGAGATCACTGGGGAAGTAACATCTGCAATACTGATGTATGAAACCCATACCATAAGACTTTTATTTGTTATAACAGCACTGACTTGGGTAGGGAGGAGCGCCTCTGAATCTCTGAGCGGCGCTATATAAATGTTCAATTGCAGTTACAATTACATAAACATGATAGAATAACTGGAAAAGTATAAAGAAGAGAAAAATTATTGAGGGCACGCCCTACTACAAGGATTGAGCTGTGAAGAAAAGTTGATTTTAACAGGAGAGGAGACAATGCAGTGGGAGAGATCTTTGAATAATATTAGCACATGGTTCTTCAGGGTATGCCTACATGTACTTCAGCCTTCAGGGTTAGTTAGCTCAGAGGACTGTTTTCTATCCTATCTTCAGTCTACTACTGCGGCACCACACGATCACCATCATCATCGATTGCCACCGTAGCACCTTGCTGTCTCCTAGGCTTGATCGCCCTACCCCGACTCTGACCTGGCATCGAAGCAGACAAAACAACATGGCTATTACGGACTTGTTTTGATATAGTGCTCGTGAATAAGCTGGTGCCCTGCGCTTGGCTTTCGAGTTGCGCTTTAGAAGTTTGCAGGTTACGATAATGGCGCATAGGCTGGTCTCCAAGACGTGGTTTTTGTGTGGCGCTGTGAAATTTCGCAGATTTACATTACATTACATACATTACATTGCATTACATTTTCTTCTTCTGGTTCTTATTATTCTAACATAAACTCTGTTTGTTATTATTCTAACATAAACTCTGTTTGTTATTATTCTAACATAAACTCTGTTTGTTATTATTCTAACATAAACTCTGTTTGTTATTATTCTAACATAAACTCTGTTTGTTATTATTCTAACATAAACTCTGTTTCTTATTATTCTAACATAAATTCTGTTTGTTATTATTCTAACATAAACTCTGTTTCTTATTATTCTAACATAAACTCTGTTTGTTATTATTCTAACATAAACTCTGTTTGTTATTATTCTAACATAAACTCTGTTTGTTATTATTCTAACATAAACTCTGTTTCTTATTATTCTAACATAAACTCTGTTTCTTATTATTCTAACATAAACTCTGTTTCTTATTATTCTAACATAAACTCTGTTAGGTATTATTCTAACATAAACTCTGTTAGGTACATGCACAAGGAATAATAGTCAACGAAGGCTGCGTGCGCTTCACGAAGGCTGCGTGCGCTTCACGTGCACAAGCTATCTTGAAATGTGTACAAATAAAACAAATGTCTGTAAATAGCAGACACTGGTGTTATCAGAACATTCACACACCATGGTGTCCCATGATCAAGCACGGGCATTGCTGCCTGCAGGCATAATGGCTATTATCTCAGAACGGGGCTTAAGCCGCTATTTCACGGTCATCAGTAACTGATAACCGTGAAATATTGTCTTAAGTTCTAAGATGTCTGAGACTACATTTTCACACGGGCACACAGAAACTGTTTCTGTGTGCCCGTGTTCGTTACAGACACATTAGTGTTTCTGTATCTCATGCGTTTCTTGTAAGACTTCAACGAAAAGCACAGCGTTGTTCTTACGGAGGGTTCTTATCGCAGATGCCAACCGCTAGATGGAAGCACAGCATGCAGTAACTGCACAGGGGCCGTGGACTCTGATCGGCCCAGAGCTGCATGAGCCGACCTCTCCAGATCTGGCTCTTATCCAGAACGGGGCCTGTGTCGCGATCCAGTTAGGGCACAGATCCTGCTATCTGATACACGCTCTGCAGGAATTTGACTCCTTTACCCCCTTCGCCTTTATAATTCCTCTCGCTGTGGTCGCTGTAGAAGGGTGACAGGCACCGCAGATGCTGAAGTTGCTGCTGCTGCTGCTGCGGAAGATGATGATTGGGGTTTACAATGTCATAGCATAACATAACATAACATAACATATAACATAACATAACATAACATAACTATACATGTAGCATAACATAATATATTATAACATAACATAACATATCATAACATAACATAGCATATCATAACATAACATAACATAAAGTATCATATCATATCAAAACATAACATAACATAACATTACAAGGGTTTAAAGTCGTTCAAAAGACGTGTAGTCTGTGCTAGAACCAATGCAAATTAACCTGTAATGCTTAATGGCATGTCTCTTCTAGTTTCCTTTTAAAAACTGTGATATTGTCCACTGAGACCGCAGTATCAACCAGATCATTCCACAAGTTCTTAAGAGTAAGAGAAGCATCGTGGGGAGAACATAAGAAATTCCTTCTGCCTAGTTCAGCAGTATTGATTTAACTCTGTTTGTTTAAGCAGGGCCCTGTCAACGAACTCCGCCACTACCACTTTACGGTTGTTCCAGTCCCAAGCCTGGATAAAGAAGGAGGGTGACGCTAATTATCTTAATCATTATATAGCGTCGTTAAGCAACAACTACTACGTTTCCTCAAGTGAAACGATGGAGCTGCACGTATCGCCGCCAAATGGCCGGCGTCAGGAACTGATGATGATGACGATGATACGTACATCACATGGTCTATGTACTCTATATACTATGACACAATAAATATACAAGCACTGATGAGAATGTTTTTTCTGTTATCGCTACACATATCCTATTTAAAAGACATACATCACATCACATTGCAAGTTCTTTACAATAGTATATATGTATGTATGTATGTATGTATGTATGTATGACATAACTATCATCCAAATCATTCCACAAGTTCTTAAGAGCAAGAGAAGCATCGCGAGGATAACTATCATGTATGTATGACATAACTATCATCCATACATACATTGTATGTATGTATGTATGTATGACATAACTATCATCCAAATCATTCCACAAGTTCTTAAGAGCAAGAGAAGCATCGCGAGGATAACTATCATGTATGTATGACATAACTATCATCCATACATACATGTATGTATGTATGTATGTATGTATGTATGTATGTATGTATGTATGTATGTATGTATGTATGTAGGCCTATGTATGTATGTATGCCTATGTATGTATGTATGCATGTATGTATGCATGCATGCATGTATGTATGTATGTATGTATGTATGTATGTATGTATGTATGTATGTATGTATGTATGTATGTATGTATGTATGTATGTATGTATGTATGTATGTATGCATACAACCCATTTTCATACACGAAGCACAATGATGGACCATGCGAAACCAGGGTGAAGAATTCTCACAGACAGAAATGAGTTGATTGCTGAAAATTGCGGGGATTTCGAGACTACAGCGAAAAGAAATTAGGTATCGAAACAAAGTCGTTCAGCAAACACTCCGACGGTTTGTAGAGAGAATGCCAGTTGACTGAATCCAACACAATGTAAAACAAATGAAATGAGTTGATTGCTCTTAGCCGTCTGATCGTTCCACCGACAGTGTACGGTCAGTGTACTCATTATACCTGATGATGCACATTACCACATTACCTGAAATGCTTAATAGCTAATTCTCCCTATCTTCCTTCTAAGACAATGATATAGTATCCTATTTATATAATATATCGTATCGTATCTAAACATTTACAAAGTGCCCCTCGCAGAATAACTATTCAGAGGCGCCAACATTACTTTACGAAAATTCATTAGTTGCTGTTTAACGACACTGTACAGTCATAGCAAAAGTGATTAGCGTCGCCGTCCTCCTTTATCCAGGCTTGGGACTGGCACTACCAGAGTACGAGTAGTGGAGGAGATACTTTACGAAGTTTACGGCACCGCTTTATGTAGTTACCTCACATCTGTCTCGCATTAAGGCATAATATCTAAACACAACTGCTCGGTCGTCCCTGCACCGTGAGTGTCTCTCACAAACATCATATGCATTGGAGTCACCTGGACCGGGCACCGAGACATGCGCTTTGATTCGTCAAGATCAACTGTTTAAAACATTTGTCAAACACTTCTGAAAATATTGACAGGATACACTTGCCCTTCAGATATCCGACTTCCATCTCCGGCCATGGATAGGCTGTAAGGTCATAGGGCTATGACTAAACCTTTCGATGGCCCTGGGTGTTCCCACTGCTGGCTGAACGTGATATCGAAAAGGGCGTCGCCAAAAAACAGTGTGGGCTGCGCGAGATTCCTTCCCCATCAGACAATGTTAGAGGGATGCAAGATAGTCTATCGGTTAGTGGGCTGGACTATCATTCGTATGGTCGGATATCAAATCCACCATAAATTCCATAATGCGCAATGTAAGATAAAATTAAATTATAAAAAATTAATTAGGCCCTTTAAGTTAATTGGAACCGAGGATAATTATGTATTGTATTGTATTTTTCGTTTATTAATCAACTCTAGCTGTCATAACGCAGCTAGTTACAAGATTCGTTCATCGATAGTTACAGTGAAACGTGTTATTAATCCAAAGATTCACGCAATACTAACTTCGAGAAGACGAATATCTAACCCAATCTAGTGATGTTATCGTTAGTGTTAGACTGGCAGCCTCGTGGGCGCTCCTTCCTCTATCAATTTATGTCGATAATGATATTGACGATCAAGGTCGAGTGTTGATCAGTCAGGCTGTAACCCCCGTTTGATTTTTGGGGCACCCTGTTAAGTTGTATGCCCCACTTCGGTTTTAAAGAGCTTACTTGAAAAGGTCATCATAATCATTGGCATTAAAAACGACAAAAAATGTCTGTGAGTTAATAGAAAAGTTATCAAACTTTCTGGGAAAATCATAAAAATCTCAGAAGGTATAGAAGAGACAGCTAAGATTGAGTTACCCAAAGAGCGTCAAAAATTCATTGATGAATTCATTGGTCTAAGCCTATTTCGACGAAGTTAAGTGATGTGGTGCATATAGCTGCCGTTCCTTTCTTTGGAAACGTCTGGATGCGCCAGTCATGATGCTGAGGAGGGGAACGATGATGAAGAGCGTCGAAAATTGGCTGTCGTATGGTTGAGGACATCGAACAGAAGAACAAAGCAGCAAAGGTTTAAAACTGCTCACCGGGTTAATTGGTGCAGTGGCAGTATGACCTAGATACATGATGTTTGCCAGTGAGGTCAATTGGTTCACCTTTTATCCCATTGCAGTTGACCTCTTGTACCCTCGCTCTATAGCAGGCCTTCTTTCTCTTGTTTTTGGATGAAAGTGAACGTCATCAACAACAACAACAATCATCATCATCATCATCATCATCATCATCATCATCATCATCATCATCATCATCATCACCATCATCATCATCATCTTCTTCTCCACCTCCTCCTTCTTCATCATCATCATCATTATCATCATCATTAGCATCATCGCCATCATCATCTTCATCATCATCATCATCATCATCATCATCATCATCATCATCATCATCATCAATCATCATCATCATCGTCATCAGTTCCTAACGCCAGCCAATTGGCGACGATTGGAACGAAAAAAAACGATAATTTGTCAAGTCCATTACTTCCTTTAGTGTCAGTCCAAGTGATGTTATATCCTCATTTATAATTATTATCATTTGTCAAAGCCATTGCTCCTCTTAGTGTTAGTCCAAGTGATGTTGTGTCCTCATTTATATTATCTATACAGCGTAGTCTTTGCCTTTGATTCTTTATCCTTCGAATCTTGCATGTAGTGCATTGTGTGGAATTCGGTCAACTGGCATCTCTCTAAATTGAAGTTGAACTTACGTTGTCAGATATTAAATTAACCAGAAGCTGTAAGAAATACTTTTAGATAGCCTACATAATGGACGATGATGCCGCTGCATTGTGATCCAAGCTGACAGAAACCGAAAAAACGACCAGAGAACATTAATCTTCTTGTAGAAGAGATGAGACGACTGCGAGAAGGAACTGGAAGCTACTGACAATGTTAGAACTAAGAAATAAGATATGATCGTAGTACTTCTGAATAAGATCTTTCTACGTAGAATCCTGTTGTTTGATCAGGTCACAAGAATCGTCTTAAATACCCCACCTTCTTTACATCAGTTCTTTACATGGTTGCTGGTTCGAATCCACCTCGAGCCGCCGCGTAGGGACCCTGGGCAAGTCCTTCACTCGCAATTGCTCATGCGCTTCGGCGTGAAACTCTGATTCAGTGTCCGCGCTGTAGTCGGGAGCGCCTCTGAGTAGAAATCTTGAAGGGGCGCTATAACAAGTGCTCATACATACATACATACATACAATATATTGTCTCACCTGTCTAACCTTACCGTGACCTTGAAGTGCATTACATTGCTGCTCTGTGGCCCAAACCACCAGAAACCTTATAAACTATCATTGCCCTAGGTCTGCCTTACCTAATCTTAATGTAGGTTAAGCAGACGGGTTTAGGAGAGCAAAAGTTACAAGAATGAATGTAGATTTGTTGTCCTTACCCTACCAAACCTTTCCAAGACTAATCGTACTTTACTGTAGGTTTTCACTGATAGGCTGAGCAGAGCAAGAGTTGTAAGATGAAGCGGGGTTTCAACACTGCAATCAAGATGGCAATCAAGTAGCCGACAGTAGACAGTTTTGTGAAGCGTCATAGAAGTAGCTTGCTACCGACTACGCTATATAAATCGTCATAATTACAATTACAATTCAAATGCGGGTCTGTGTTTTTGCCAGAGAAGACTGAATTGTGAGACGAACGGCGTTCCATTCCTTCGCTCTATCGGAATGCCGCCAGACTCTGTAGCCATGTCTCAGATTTCAGCATGGGGCGTGGCTGTGAGTGGGTGGGGGAAGGGCGTGGTGCCAGAGGTCGACATAAGCGCCACCAACACTTTTGTATTAGGACTCTTGGATGCCGTAGCAGACAGAAGTTTGATAGCGTAGAGTTGATCACAGTTGAATCTCGCGTCGAACCAGAGTCACCATGTCGCCCGGAAAGACAGAGTTACCACCGGCAATCCACAATATCACGTTCTGTGGACTGACCGGGGCCATTTTCGTGCTGTTGACCGTCGCCCTTGTTCTCTACATCGAAGGATTCGTTACGAACTCCTGGATGATTCGAGACCAGGTCTTCAACGGACTGTGGCAGACGTGCAACTTATCACAACCAGCCCATAATGGAATTAACGGTATGGATGTGCTTGCGCTATATCAACTGGGTGGTGATGCACTCTGTCACCACTGCGTCTATGGATGGGTGAAAGATAGAGGCACACCTGAAGACTATCTTATTTGTTAGAGCCCTGGGTCGGGGGCGCCTCTGAATCTGCGAGTGGCGCTATACAAATGTTCAATTACAATTACAATGTTCAATTACAATCTGTTAAGGGGTTGAGGGATCTCCCTGTTACGTCGCAAATACGTATGCATATGGCCATTTATGTAGCGCCGTGAGAGAACCTCCCGAAGGCCAATAGTACATTGAACTTGAATCATATGGGGGGGCTCAGTGGTGTAGGGGTATGTTCGTTGCCTTGCAGCCGGAGGGTTGTGGGTTCGAATCCACTTCAAGCTGCCGCGTAGGGACCCTGTGCAAGTCCTTCACTCGCAATTGCTCATGCACTTCGCCGTGAAACTCCGATTCAGTGTCCGCGCTGTAGTCGGGAGCGCCTCTGAGTAGAAATCTTGAAGGGGCGCTATAAAAAGTGCTCATACATACATACATACATACATATATTATGACTGAATTGAACTGCCGCATCTAACCTCCCAACTCTTGATGGCACCTCTGAAGTAGTCGGCCCTGAGTGTGGCACGGTGGAGGATTGGCTACAGCGTTCCGCCTATACCGCGGCCAGTAAGGGTGCCAAAGGTGCAAAAAAAACAAGTTTTTTTCAAAATGAAAAGTTGTTGATTTTGTTTTTTTTGTTTTTAAGATTTTCATTTTCGGATCATAAAACTCATAAAAATGGTATAATACCGTTCAAATTAATCAGATGCGTATAAATGAATTAACTAGAACAGTGGAACCAAAAGAACCGTAGGCCTATGTAGAAATTCATATAAATGAAATTAACAAGACCTTACAACAATTGCCAAGAGAGTTGAAGAGACGCCATTTTTGGCATTTATAATTTCTAAATTTGTACAAAAACAAATTTTGCGTTTTGTTGTTGTTTGTTTGTTAAAAAAACAAAAAAACCAAGCCTTTTACAGCCCTGGTTTGAGCCTCGTGCAAGTCATTCGCTAAGAATAATTGCTTTGCACCATCGATGTTCAGATCATGTTCTATCGTATACGATCGTGTGCACTTCTGAACTTTGGAAGGAGTGCACTAGTAGTAGTAGCTCCAGTTTAACGACACTGTGTGATAACAAAGACCATCAGCGTCGCCCCCCACCCTGAGCCGACTCTCTGTAGCAGGCTGCAGTTATTTCCGGAATTTGCATGGACGGAGTAAATATATATGTAAATGTAATAATAATGATGATGATGATGATGATGATGATGATGATGATGATGATGATGATGATGATGATGATGATGATGGTGATGATGATGATGGTGATGGGCCCCGTCAGCATGGTGATGATGGTGGTGGTGGTGATGATGATGATGATGATGATGATGATGATGATGATGATGATGATCATGATCATGATGATGATGGGCCCGTCAATCGCACAGGCCGCGAGTTCTTGATAGAGTTGGGGCGTCGCATGACCGCCGTCTCAGGTGACCCTCTGGAGACCGTGCATCTGTTTCAGAGTTTATCTATTTGCACTCAGAGATTCAACGCCATAGCCTTCAGAGGCACGTACACACAACCCACCGGGACGAGGACCGCTAACCCCAGTTTAATGGCACACCGTAGGATACTATGATAGTTACTAAGAGCCTGAGGGATTATACATACCTCGGGATTCTTATTATTATTATTAATAATAATAATAATAATAATAATAATAATAATAATAATAATAATAATAATAATAATAATAATAATAATAATAATAATAATAATAATAATAATAATAATAATAATAATAATAATAATAATAATAATAATAATAATAATAATAATAATAATAATAATAATAATAATAATAATAATACTTATAATAATACTTATATTAATGACGACAATTTCTATAGCGCCGTATCACAGCACATGCCATTACAAGGGCGCCTTGACAAACAACAGCACACGATCAGTAGGCTACGCGTTTTATATAGCGACCTTAATATGGCCTCGACCTTACTAATTTTTCAATGAATTGATCGGGTGAGAACCGTCATCAACGCTGCCCGTTTGTTAGTTAGTTAGTTGCTGTTTAACGACAATGTATCATAACAAAGATGCTTAACGTCGCCCTCCTCCTTTCTCCAGGCTTGGGACTGGCACTATCAGAGTAAGAGTAATGGCGGAGTTACTGCCCGTTTGAATGGGCGCCACGCCATTTAAGGTTCTCGTGCAAGGACCGTACTAGACTGAGATTTAAATCTCAGAAATAAGCCAGCATCGGGAGGCGTACCGCGATTCGCACTACTCCAACACAGACGAGCATGGGAATTACGCTGTAACCTATGTAGCTAACTCATTTCGTAAGTCGGTCCTTTCTGAGGCACTAAGGTTTTTTTGTTTCATCATGACAAGAATATCACTGGACCGCTCTTCTATAGGTGGAACTTCGCCACTGTCAGTGTCTGTCCCTAGCCTGGATGAAGGAGGAGGGCGACGCTAATGATCTTTGTTATCACACAGTGTCGTTAAACTGAAACTACTACTACTGCTGCTCTTCTATAGAGCTTGAACTGCACCACTCGCCCTACATTTGTCAATTCTGAGTATGCATGGAATAATACGCCACTGTTCTCAGCATGATGAAACTGATGATGATAATTATCATCGTCATCATGAGACCACATGGGCCCTGTGTTTCCGTTAGTGTAAAAAAACAGGACGTACGTACGTCCCGACCTGGAATTTTGGACGTAGCTCATTTCTACCGGCGATCACGCCGGGCGTATATGACATAACAGAAAGAATATGCAATCACAAACTTTATTATCAATATTTAGGACAATAATGCTTCCAACGACAGTTTCTCTACGATAAAAACAATAATACTAATGCATAAACAAACAGAAAAATGTAATAAAGTCATCCATTAAATCACTGTAACTTTGGGACTTTTTGGCCGATTCAATGCACTCAGTCTCCTTTTCTTTCCCGATCTCTAATGTCGAACAGCAGTCATAAAATCGAATGAGTCAATTGAAGGACCCGTGTTAATGGTCATTATGCGCTCGGCTCTCTCCTCTCCTAGTCTGTTTCTTATTTTTGTTTTAATTCTGTTCTGCAGGCTAAATGCACGTTCACATTCGACGGATGTATGTATGAGCACTTGTTATAGCGCCCCTTCAAGATTTCTACTCAGAGGCGCTCCCGACTACAGCGCGGACACTGAGTCGGAGTTTCACGCCGAAGCGCATGAGCAATTGCGAGTGAAGGACTTGCCCAGAGTCCCTACGCGGCGGCTGGAGGTGGATTCGAACCCGCAACCCTCCGGCTGCAAGGCACCGAACATATCCCTACACCACCGCGCCCCACGATGTGACAGGGACGCAAAGCAAACGCTTACCCAGTTTACTATAATGTGGCAGAGCATCTGCATGTTCTGTCAGGATGCGTGCGACGAAAGAAGTCGATTCTAATTTTGTGTAACACTCCTTAACTAGACCAACAACTTTGAACATGTCATCTTGTAGATCTTCTTTACTAAGTATTGTATAGCTGAATGCTGTTGCATTATTTCACTTTCGTTGTTGGTACTTGGTAGTAGGCCTATGTACCTATACTCATCATACTGCGTTTGCTTCGCATCATACCAAGTGCATACAACATCAAGCAGTTCGCTCATTTGCAATACAATACAATACAATACAATAACAGCATAATATAGGTATGCTGTAGGCACGTCCAAAACCGCTAAAGGTCCAAAGCAATCCACAAGAAAAGTACAATGCAGTAGTTACCTGCACCATTCTTAGACCTGCACCCTCCTTGGCGAGCCTGTTGTCTTTATTAGCCGCAGAGCAGACTTTGCAAATCAGCCACCCATCTTTAGGCGTGAACCAACAATACGTCTTCTTCCAGTTGCTGTTGTATTTTAGCACGATCTTTGTCTATGGTAGGCCTACTTTAGTGGCCATATTTGCTTTTACGACGTTACATAGCAAACCGTTTATAATTGGCGCAACAATATCTTTCTTAAAGTTTATATGTCGCTCCTCGGTGCTATTACTTCCACATGTTGCGCCTGAACGCACGACGAACTTCCACATTCTTCCTATTGTTGCGTCAGCCGCTCTCTAGGAAATGAACTAGTGAGAAGAAACTGTTGAGTGAGTCAGTTAAATTAATTTAGTGCTGCGGTCCAGCGACTGACAGGCATGAAAGTTGACACGGCCAGGGCCATGTAATACAGAGTAGGTGGAAAGATCTTGGACTACACTACCAAGATTCCTCCACTAACTTGAGGATAAGATCAGTGTCAGTGAGAACATAATCGCGTTGACCATCGCTGACCAGTCGGAGGGCGCCCGGCGCCGTGCAATCGTATCCCGTTAGCTATCAAAATAGGCCATCGTATGTTGTAAACAGAGGCACCCAGCTTCAACCTGCAGACCAGTCCACATAATGACGAACTAATATCTCATTAGCCTTAGTTCTTGGTGTGTATACGTCCGACGATAAACATCTGGACGTATTCAGCTCAACACTGGAATTTTCCTTACGCCTTGCCCGAAGAATTTGGACGTTTTGGACATTTTTTAAGGACGTAAAAACGGCCATTTGGGCGTTAACGGAAACACTGCGGTGACATGGCGTCATAGGTGTCAAAGAGTGAGTTTCTGGTGTGCTCCACATGTGGAACCTGTTTTTAATTGTGTCATGCAGTAGGGCTATTCGATCAATTCGTTGAACGGCCTCCAGAGATTGGAGGCTTTAAATTAAAACCATATGGACCTCCAGACATGCAAAATATTTAAACAACAATTCGCAAACCAACCTTTACTTCCTCAATGACTTTGACAGAGGAAGTAAAGGTTGGTGGTCGCAGCTCACATACCTAGCGGAAGCCAGTGTTAGGCTACCTTTACACCATCCACTTTTTAGCCTACATATTTCCAGTTTAGCCTGTTTTCAAACTGAGAATCACAATCTTGGGTATACAAGTGAATTTTATCAAACACTCCAAGACAGCATAGATTGGCACCAGGCATAGGCCTACACATCTGCTTGATACTTCCTACAACAAGTCTATAGCTAGATATAAATAAACTGACACGGGTTTCGACACACAGACCCAGGAAGGTCTCGGGATTCCTCTTACGACCTGGGGGTCAGTATGATGATTTTTTAGTGATTTTTATGGGCAGTTGGACTGTTGTTAATTAAAAAAATAATCAAGGGGAAGCGAAGAAACCCCTTTTAAAGATCAACGAAGAAGAATTAATATGGTTTGTTATGTTTTATTTTTAGGAGATTGGTTTCTTACAAGCCAGGTGCTGATATCAATCGGTTTTTTCGGTGTCACTGTATCGTTCGTATTGGCGACAATCTACATGACAGCCAACAGAACCAGCAAGAACGTCACGCTGACGTCTCTGGCCTTCATCACATTTGTCACAGGTATACAGCGTTCCTCATCTCTATAGGCCTATCGTGTTTCATCTTAATGTTGCAGTAAATGTAAACGTATTTTTTTATAAGTGTTTCTATAGCGACCATATATGGCCTTCACCCTGCTCATTTTCCATGAATTGATCGGGTGAGATCCTTCACCACCGCTTACTCCTTTGAATGAGTGCCACGCCATGTAAGGTCCCTGTGCTAGCCTATATAGATTTAAACCTCTGAAAAAAGCCAACCGGAAGCGAACCACGATCCGCACGCTCTCTTTTACAGAGGCGCACGAGACGCAGCCTACCAATGTAGCTAACTAGGCCAGCACACATAGAATCAAACTCTTCAGTCAAACCAGATGAAGTGTTTGAGACACATTTCTCTGATAACGAGGCGCGCACAATGTGGCTGGCTGCAGGATATAATTATTGTTCAAGTGAGGACAGTTGAGAGTTTAGAAGTATTTCTAAAAGTAGCACCATATAATAATAATAATAATAATAATAATAATAATAATAATAATAATAATAATAATAATAATAATAATAATAATAATAATAATAAATAATAATAACAATAATAATAGTAGTAATGTTAATAATAATAATAATAATAATAATAATAATAATAATAATAATAATAATAATAATAATAATAATAATAATAATAATAATAATAATAATAACAATAATAACAGTAGTAATAGTAATAGTAATAATAATAATAATAATAACCAATAATAATAATAATAATAATAACAATAATAACAGTAGTAATAGTAATAGTAATAATAATTAATAATAATAATAATAATAATAATAATAATAATAATAATAATAATAATAATAATAATTGTAATAATAATTGTAATAATAATAATATACATAGCAGCCTTATAGCCTCGACCCTGATTATTATTTTTCAACGTAGGGCCTATTTATCAGTTGGCGCCTTCGCCGCCGTTTCAGTGGGGTACGTGTTACACTGTTTATAAAGTGTACGGGTATGGACTGTGCTATTCTAAGATACAAGTCTATGAAATGGCTACGACCAGTATCATGCAAGCTAGCAATGTCGAGAGTAGGCAACTTGAGATAGAATTCTTGCCAATAAGGCCAACATGTTGCAGCTTCATTTGCCTACGAAGGAGCCAGATATGAATGTGTTTTCACGACTTTACCGTTGTCCTGATAAGATACGAGGGAAGCGAACGCCAGTAGGCAAACCAAGGAGATCATCAGTAGCCAGAAAGAGGAAAGGATGATTGCAAGAGAATATGGCTAAAGCAAGTCATTCTGTTTGAGTTTGAGTTTAATCCAGATACGTGCTTGTTTTTCTGCTCACTGGCATTTTGCTAAATGCTCTTATCTTCGCATATGCTAAAACCTATTCCACAACCACCGTCACCTCTAACAACAACACCACCATCACCTCCACCACTAACACCACCATCGTCACCTCCACCACTAACGCCACCAACACCACCATCACTAACACCACCACTAACACCACCGACATCACCATCATAAACACCACCACTAATACCACCACCATAACCACCACCACTAACACGTGTACAACACCACTATCTGTAGGAGCAAACTGAAACCTTATACGGAAATGAAATTAAAAAAATCTAGGTCTTTTAAAGTAGAAAAAATCTAGGTCTTAGGACTAGAAATCCCGTTTAGGACTACACACACCCCGACACACACACGACACACACACACACACACACACACACACACACACACACACACACACACACACACACACACACACACACAGAGTGTCGTCTTACAACAGCAGTAAAACAGGTTATAAAATAAGTCACCGAAACCCAGCGGCCGGGTGTGGAGTTCAGCTGAGAGAGCAGCGGGCTTCTATTAACGGAGGACCCAAGACGCCAGATGAGCTCCAGATCAGATGCCTAAGGATCGGATTGCACTAGGTGAGATTTGCGCTGGAATCGGTTCCCAGGCATGTCTGGCATTCGAAAGATGGATGAGTCATTCTCTTAAACATGCAAATCTGGTCGACTGTTTTATCATGACAATCTTAAGCGCTCGTGAATAAGCTGGTGCCCTGCGTTTATCTCTCGAGTGGCGCTTTAGAAATTTATAGTTTACGATTACGATACGATTACAAAGATAATTAGGATATACGTGTACATGTATGTTCGAAGTCAATAGCTCTTGCAACCATAAGAGATCGTTACTTTAAGTCTTTAATACTGAATACTACAATTAACTTATTGTCTGTTCTTTTTATTATGGGTGGAACTCTGTATGATGTCATGTGCATTCCGATCTTCTCTGTCACCGGCAAGTAGGAGGAGGGTGAGGAAGAGGAGAAGAGTGAGGAGGAGTAGGAGGAGATTGGCGAGGAAGAGACAGGAAACTGAGTAGTAAAGGCAAATAAGGCAGAATTGGATTCACCATAACTTGTATTGTATATTGTATTGTGTTCTCTGTCTTATCTTTCAGTTGTGTTCATTGTGATCGGAGTTACCGTTCTTGGAATTCGTAAGCCCAATGATACGGAGCTGTCCTGGTCCTTTGGAGTGACCGTCGCCGCAGCCGTACTGACCCTACTGGCCGGAATACTGACCATTCTTCAGATACGTCGTTCCAACGTCCGACTCTTTTAACGCACCCTCGACGCAGTTCTCTGACAGGGCAAGAACGCGGACTCTGCTCGTTCAACGTAGACTATCGTTGCGGTTGAGCTATGAGGATATTTTTTCTAACACATGCGAAAATTTACTTTTACATAGCCTACATTTTGTTTTGCAAAATGAACGCGGTGAACAACAGATTGTTTGGTTAGTAGGCCTAAGCCTAGCACGGGCTACGATCGCGATGGTGTCCGAAAATGCTTTTTTTATTGGGACCAAATGAACGAGGTAGGCCTTTAGGCTTTTAGTGCATGTTGAGAAGAGCTTAGTATTAGAGCTGAAACTGTAGGCCTATACAATTGAAATGGGCAAAAGGTAAACGTTGTCCAAGTAAGCTTAATTTGGTGTCTGTTGTATTTTGTGGAGATGGGTTTTCAAAAGTTTTGACTGCAGTATCGGAGTTCACCGGAAAAATTGAAAGAAGAGTGTCAAAAGAAGTGTTAAAGTAGGCCCTAAATGTCACAGGGAGTGTAACAGCATGTGTAAGAAGTACTCCTTGACATTGTATCAGTTCTAATTTTCAGACGATGTAGAATCCGCGGTGACTTCCAGCTATTCGAGAAATACTTGCTTACTGCTTTTTGTTTGTTATGAACTCTAACATCTTCTGGGATGTATACACAAATGTATCTGGGAACGCCGGTCTTTAACAGATGGGGGCGGGAATAGTCCGTTCAGAATGTCCGCGAAGGGCGGGCAGAAGGAATCACTCATAAACTTCTACACTGTGTCCCGATGAAAAGTAGACCCTAAGAAAAAGTGTCATAACTCGGTCAAAACTTTTAGCATTTGCCTGAAATTTTAAGAACAACAACAGTAGCCATAATTACCACCAAATCGCAACGCCGTTTGGAAATGGTGATTTTGTAAAGTTTATTAATGTTTGAGATGCAGTACTGAAAAGGGAAAATTTCCAACATACAAGAGCCATAAGGAAGTGAAGTTCAGCTAGGCCTACAGCTGGTGTTCAAAATGTCCTCCTTGTTCACGGACACACGACTGTAGACGGCCCGGGTGCACTGATTTGATCTTCGTTGAGCCGGGTGCGAAGGTGAATGGAGCGTAGCCTACTATCGCGATGTGTTGCTCACCCAGCATCTGCTTCCTGTCATCAAGCAGGTGTCTGGCAGCTACTTAACATTCCAACAAGACAGTACCACCGCGCATCGAACACGTGAGACCATTGGCACATAGCACTGCTGTCCCGAGAGTCACCCGACTTGATATTCCCGCAGCTATGGCCGCCTAACAGTTCAGACCTCAATCCAGTTGACTATCAAATCTGGAGTGCACTGGAGGAGCGCGTTTATCGTTCCAGCATTTGTGGCGTCTGATTGAGGAGTGGCAGCTGTTTGACCACGTGATCATCGACCAGGCCCTCAAACAGTGGCGTCCACGTCTACGGTACGGTCGTGTTCCGTGGACAAGGAGGACATTTTGAACACCATGGCAGCTGTAGCTGAACTTTACTTCCTTATGGCTCTTGTATGTTGGAAATTTCCCCTTTTCAGTACTGCATCTCAAACGTTCATAAACTTGACAAAATCACCAATATTTCCAAACGGCGTAACGATTTGGTGGTAATATGGCTACTGTTGTTGTATTTAAAATTTCAGGCAAATGCTAAATGTTTTGACCGAGTTGTGACACTTTTCTTGGGGTCTACTTTTCATCGGAACACAGTGTAGATTAGCCTATAATAGCCTTAGCGCTATTTTAGAGGGGTCAATTGGTTAACCAAAATTAATGTGGAGAGGGGAGGGGTCATGACCAATGTCTGTATCTAAATTTCGTGCATCTAGTTGCTTTAAAAATCAAGAATTTAACGGACTTCACAGTAAGCCCAAACTCATCCACAAAAAATAATAAAAGTATTAATAATCTTATAATATTACACGCATTAGTGCATTGTTTTAATATCAGCTTAAAACAGTCAAGGTTCGCCTGTTCATGCCTCTTAAGAAACTTCTCAGAATGGTGGTCTTCTCAAGACAGAAGGATCTTTTAGTTTGGGTGCAAAAATGACTGCAGCAATTTTCACTGATTGGACACATTTTCGAACCTGTCAATGCTTATTGGTTCCTTTCCTAAGTAAGAGGATGAGGGACTGAGTAGGCATCAGATGACATGGCATTCCATAGGCGGCTGATAGGCCTACACCTACGTAGTACGTATTAACCCTGTCAGCATATCCATGGGAACGAGATGGGAGTCATGGGACCCATAAGGACTTCACGTGGGGTTCTCCCATGTGGGAATATGGGTCCCGTGTAGCCATACAGGGAACCCGCACTGCATGGCTGTTAAGGCTGTTTAAGCATCTGTGGCCTGTAACAGTCATCGTATCAACAACAGCACAGTCAGATGACACACGTCTATGTATTCGCTATGATTATAACATTGGCTATATTCATAGGTGGGATGCGGTGGTGTAACGGTGTGTTCTATCCCGTGTAACCAGAGGGTCACAGGTTCGAATCTACCTCAAGCCACGGCGTAGCGACCCTGGACAAGTTGCTCACCCACAATTGTCTGAGAGGAAAGGCAACGGGAAATCACTTCTCTCATCTCATCCCCGGGTGGCATAAAAGCCAATGGACCCGCCTTCGGGCAGAGCAGTGTGAGAGCACTCATCATCATCATAATTATTCATACGTAGCAGAATTGAACATGAAGAAATACTACAGTCCTTACAGTAGAAGAAACACTTGGTTGCTCATTCAGCCAGTGTATTTAGCTAGAGCATATTAATATGTTCTTCGTAAATTTTTCAATAACTCACGAGTCACGACCAATGTTATCATCATAGTTAGACAACATAACCGAAGACGTAATATGACTAATCTTGAGCAAAACACCAGACAAGAGAAAAGATCGAAAATGGAGATCATTCATTCACACCCATCACCAACAAATGACTGGCACCAGGATAATCAAGATAGTGATCATCATTATACCAATGATATGTAGCCATGTACATTATTATTCGGGGTGGGTAATGATTAAAACTTGTAATCAAAATTAATCGCACAATTAAAATTTGTAAAAACTCAATTAGTTTTTAATCCCATGTCACAATAGATAACAAGTACAACTACTCTAGCGACTCCGAGTAGTTACGTTGAATATTCCCAGCGACAGTGTATGGCCAGTGTACTCATTATAGCCGAGTTGGGTAGGGGCACAAGTGGAGCAGGAACCTCGAACGAAATTTCTGCCCTGGCAGGGATTTGAATCCTGACCTCCTAACCGACAGTCCAGCATGCTAACCACTACACTAACGAGCACCGTCAAACATACATTGTATTGTATTGTATTTGAACACTGTTATAGCGCCCCTACCAGATTTCCCATTCAGAGGCACTTCCGACTACTGCTTACGCTGAATCGAGTTTCACGAGCGCATGAGCAAGTGAGTGAAGGACTTGCTCAGGGTCCCCACGCGGTGACTTTGAGGTGGATTCGAACCCACCCTCCAGCTGCAAGGCACCGAACATACCCCTAAACCACCGCGCCCCAGTTGTATTAGGATGATGTATTGTGTGTTGTAATACTCAAACTATAATTTCTGCCCCGCAGCAAAGATTTGAGAACCCCTAACCTCTCGATAAACCGACCCAACCGGGAAGCGAACCCGGGGCGCCGGCGTGACGAGCAGGCTACCAACCCACTCGGCCACTCAGGATCCTTGACTCTTGGATTATGTTAATCTATAATAAAATATTTCTTATTTCATTACGATCACAATATTGTGATCTTGCATCACACTCAGTGTCATCTCGTTATGCATCATGTCATCATGTACAAGTCTCTTGCATCCCAAAGCAGGAACAAAGGACTTGCTTACCTGTTTCTCATACCTGCTGACTCAGTCATCTTAAACTCAAATCCCCACACAAAATGTAAATGGAATACAAGAGATTTATACATGGAAATGGAAGCCGTGAACTCAGTAACAGGGAACTGAACACATTAAACTACACCAACTTCAAAGCCAGCTGTAAGATCTTTAAGGTCAGCCACTGTAGTATTGTAGACAGTCTGCACTTTACACAGGAATAACATCAAGGAACGTGAGAAGACTCTTTCGAAGAGTCTAAATTGTGAACACGGTTATAAATTTTGTGCGTGATAGTGATCTCATATGCACACAGTATAATCTGCATTAATGAAACTTGGACTACGTAATACTTTTTAATTAGTATTACAGGCAAGTCTACTGTCCTGAGAATGCTGTATCAGATCTACCAAATTTGGTAAGATTGATATATATATATATATATATATATACCATATTGTAGACATATATATATATATATATATATAAAGGCCAATATTCAAAAGTGGATCACATCTTTCACATTAGTACACTGAACTGGTTGACAAATCTCAAAATTCTAGACACAGGACCAGTGTGTCACAGGACTAGCCATATCTTCAGACATTATGTAGACGCACATTGAAATTTTAGCAGTGTATGACAATAAATAAATTACAATTTCACAAAATCAGTGAAGTTGCAGAAATTCATGTATCAGCTCATGACGAAAGCTTAAAAGCTTAAGAATGAAAATTATCAGTCAGAATGGTTACACTGTATTATTACAACCATTGGATATCAGAACCCGCAATATTAATGTCAAATATTCCCTCGTTTCTTCATTTCTTCTCAATTTCTGCACCATCATCTCTATACTCCAAGTAAAATAAAAAGTTTCTGAAAATTGCATTTTTACTCTGAGGTATTCATTTGTCTAAGTGCAATCTTAAAAATCAATCATAAACAAATAATCACCCTGAACACCTTCAAGCTACCATCTTGCATTTCCAATATTAATATCGATATTAAGTTCACGTCATGCTTCATACTGTGCATCACATTGCTTGACAATACATGTAGTCACATTTTATGTAAATTTTAGCATTACATTTCATGCTATTACTTGTATACATATGCTACCGAGGGTCAAATGCACAGACCCCGTATCTAAAGTTGTATGAATTTCACTTTTCAATGCTATTTAATGTCAAAAGTTATTCTACACAGCTTGACAAACTGACAACAGTGCAGTCAAAAATATCGCTACGAATCTGAAAATCATTTCAACATGGATGTTGCAAAAAGACATTTCTACAATCTTCAGAAAGTTTTCATTTTTGTGTATACACGAAGTGCGTGTGAAGTTGACCACTGCTATTTTATTGTTCTGCTACGTCTTGAGTGACGTTCTGTCATGAGCTATTTGTCAGAGCAGAAGCCTTTGAAATAAAAGCTTAAAGCCATATGACATGATACTCAGTTGCTGGAATGGGTCTTAATATGAACAGCAGTTCCACTTGGGCTGTAGGATATTTCAACTAAACCAGCCCAATAACTGGACAACATTTTCTTAACAAATAGTCGGTCTCCAAATTGTATCAGCATTTTAACCCCACACAGTAGAATGAAAGGCAAAACGGTTATTAATCTGCCTTTGTGTCACAACATTGTCTGCATGATTTTGAGCAATATCAACTCAAAATCACTCCTTATTGCTCCCAAAAATGTACAATAACACATCATCATATTTCAGATAATACTAAATTGGGATACAAAAGGAGGACCTAAAGGGACCAGATAAATGGTCATGTGCTTTCCATGTCATTTATATTGATGTTTTACAAGCATACTAATATAATCCCACACTGTACACAATTTGTACATAAGAGTTTAAAATGAACTCAAACAAAATTAAACTTACGCAAATAAATTCAGTCATGCTAGTCGATGACGTGTAATAAAGAGATCAAGCTTTATTTCACTCGGGCAGCATTCAGAAGCAGATTGGAGTTAAAGAAACTAATAGAATTTTAATTACAAGAAAAGCAAAACTACATCACAAGAGTTTCCGACTTGAACAATTTCCATTTTCCACGATCAACATTTTTGGCATTTTTATCTTTAACTCAGGTATCTTGCCTCGTGCTGGGTGTCGAGTGAACTGGGAAAATTTCTACGACTCTAACTTTGGTCGGGTCATCTTCTTCAAGATAATAGTAGGACAAAATAGAGTCCATTTGCTTAGCAATGTGAAGGCAATTGTCGAAAGTGTCATATGATTCATCACAGGGAACCAGTGCACTTGAGGTAGCCAGAGATGTGGGGACTTCTCCCCCAACCGCTCCCAGCTGGGGCATTTCTTCTGAATATGGGTCCGCATGATGAGCTTCCCTTCGATGATGCGAATGTTCATGTTCGGCCATGTGGTCGCGTGCGCTCCGTGCACACTGCACAGGCGACTGGACGTAATTGATGTTTATTCCAAAGTTCATGCTGAAGCGTTCACTGACATCTTTGGGCGAGTTCTCCGGCGTTGACAGTACCGACCGATCTCGAGGCTCGTGTTCTTCTGGAAGGCTCGGATGCTCTGGATAGTTTCGAGTGATCGACAGTTTTCGGTTTGTCGATCGCTTGCGGTGGATGGAGGTCTTACGGTGATGCGTCGTGTGACTGACTTCCATTCCAAAGTAAACACCCATCGTCACGGCCAGATGGTTCAACTGCCAACCGCTAAACAACAGAACCAAACCAGAAGTTAGATCATTGTTAAATCATCATAAATCAACCAACTCCTTGTCTGAAGCAATTCATGTCCACTAATCAATTACCAACATGGTGTCACAATCGATAACAATATAACTCAAGTTTACGTTATTCTTGGTAGCTGAGTTGGACTTAATAGTGCTTGCCTTGTAGAAGTGGATTGAGCAAAGGTTCATTTTTCTTAAATAGAAGCTGGATTGATGAAAGGAATTCTATGCTTAAATAGAAGTTTGATTGACTCACAATTGCTTTCGAAATAAAAGCTGGATTTATGAAGAAATTCGTCTTTTAAATAGAAATTGATTCTGAAAAATAATCTGTGCTTAAATAGAAGTTAATGATGAAAGATAGGCCTTGTTCAATAGAATTGGATCAATTTATCATGGACCAGTCAGTAGCAGTTACCTACTTATCGGGGGGGACTCATCCGGGGGAATTGTCGGGGAATTGTCAAAATACCGCATGCCGTGTAATCATGAACACAGGTTCGAGGAGCATGTTTCAACTTCGTGACAGTATAACCAAAATGCAAAGTGCAGTAGTAACGTTAGTAATTATAAGTAAATCTATGGTCATCAGAATCAACTAATTGGTCTCAAAGAAACTTCAGCAGCAGTCAATTGGAACAACAGAACTGAATCAGAACTGAATTTCTACCTCATTACATTATATGAATAACCATTTCTACCTCATCACAATATATGAATATCCATTTCTACCTCATCACATTATCCCACACTTTAACAAATGCTTTGGCCAAATAATAAATCATGAAATCTCCGATTTCAAGTGATGCATCATAATTTTATTTTGCTTAAACAAAAACATTATAGCACCAACAGAAAATTATAAGTAATGATCTAGCAACATAATGATAATAACAAAATATAACTAGCAAAACAATGATAAGGCGACAACAACTATAACTATCAAAACAACAAAATCTCTTTTGTGCTGCAAACACACTCTATGAACCCAGGATCTTATTAAACATAGCAACTGACGAGACAAGAATCCTCAACACTTTAACGAAGTCTAACTAATGGCATTTTCCAGAGATACAATTCAGAGGTGAAAATGACATTAAAATGGCTCACCTTTGACCTTTAATTGCAGACTCACAAGAACTGAGAAGGTCTAAACTGAGCTTGTAAAGCCCCCTAAGAAACCATTGCATATCTTCTGGCATGTATGGTCCCCAGTCATATAATCTAAAGCATCAGATTACATGCAACATGTAAGAAAAGAAAATGTTCCATAATACAACATTACCCAATCCAGTCATGTGCCATGATCTACATTAACCACAGTTTAAACAATTAAACAAAGCTTCACAAATGGAACTAACACATAACTTTTACTAACATCATACCAGTATTTGATTAAAAAAGGCCCATCACCTAGTCAAAGGCATTCTTCCAATCTAATATGGTTTTAATTACTTCTATACCATCCAAGACATCAGTGGTTGCTTCGAGTAAAACCGCTATCAAAATCCATAATGTATTGGAGGTCACAGTTTGAAATTTAACAGATCAACGAAACCAGAGGCAGATTATTGTGGGTATGCAAGTTCAAACCTATCTTAACCTAACATGGGCAACTGAGCTACAACATTTGAAAGATGGTTCTATCAAACATAAAAGAACTCAAAGTCGGATAAGCAAATAAGCATACTCTGAATAACGAAATTTAAAACAAAGTCAACAAAAACACTTAAATAGTTTAGAAACAGAAAACAACTGTTAAAATAAAATCAAAGCCACACAGGCATATGCATGTACAATGTAGCTTAATTGATTATTCTAAAAAAAAACTGACTGTCATTATACTTACTTTCTGACGAGTTGATAGGCTACCTCGAATGGAAGAACATATGGAGTGGCCATCAACGATATCACTCTGTAGACCCTCGATTTGTAAATCTTGGCCATGAAACCCCGATTTGCCTCATCACAAGCAGCTTGTAGAGCTAGAAATGCAAATCAATTTCATCACATTCTAAACTGTTCGCATAAGAAAGCAAGTAAGTAAGAATATCATAACGGCAAATTTGTCATTCTACATTTGTCTCATGGTTAGGTGACCCTAATAGGCGGGACCATGGTCCCTTCTGGGTCTTCCTGTTGTATCCCTTGCAATGTTACTGGTTACTGTGTTAAGTGTCATTATGTTGGTTGTACTGGGAACAATAAACGATTGATTGATTGATTGATATCCTTTATTGAACCAATTGCTAACCGCACTTTGGTGTACATTATGAAGTATATAATCATGAGTAAATCATCCTAATAATAAATGTTTTGTGTGCCAGACTGTCTGCAACATGTTTACGTGGACATAATGCGTATACTAAAGTTTTAATTGGGGGTAAATAGGTCATGTAGAACATGGCCTGGATCTGTACAAACAGCCCTGAAAAGGTGGGTGTCAGCACTCTGGCATAGTTGTTCGTAACTTGAGTTGTTTTCAGGCAGGTATCACAGCCGGACCATTTGCCACAGGAGTCCACCCATCCTGACCCACAAAAACCTCCACCAGGCCGGAGAGGCATACAACATACTGGTAAGAGTAGTCGCATGGACAACGTCATAGAGTGATGAAAAAATTGTCATACTGAATTGCTACTCAGCTCTTTAAGAAGAAAATGGCATCAGCATGAAAAAAATCGAAAACTTACAGATATAGTGGTGTTGACTTATGCTAAATTTTGTGGTGCGTTCAACTAATATCAGCTCAGAGTGTTTGTTAAGTTAAATATTGGTAACAGTTGAATTCACTAGCAAGCCTTTAAATTAAAAATGCACTAATCCTACTAAGACATTTACACAAAGTCTGAACTTCATTGAAGGTCAGTTAAATTCCAATTCATAACTTTTTGCGTCAAGATCTTGTTGACTTTAACTATGTTCATTTCTGGGCAATTTGAACAATAAATGCCTTTTAGCAACCCCTAGAGTTCACTGGCGTGGAGGCTGCCACTGTGGCGTCACGTCAAACTGGCAAGAAGCCGTATTAGGCAGCATCGTGCTTTTTCTGTTGTTGGCCCTAAGGTTTGGAATGGGCTTCTTCTGATTCTTGGTTTGTTGTCTAGGGTTTTTACTGATACCTTTATTCCCATTTTAAGACTGTCCTCTTCATCCAGGGCTGGGTCGGGAGCACCCCTGAGTAGTTACCTTGAAGGGGCGCTATATACATCCATGCAACGAATGAATGAATCAATGAATGGAGTGGTTGTTGCAGAAGTTCAGATGGGGTTGATATGTTACCTGTTTGAACGAGCATTGGCGGACTGTCACGGAGGGCAATGCGTTCACGTTCCTCGCACTCATCACAGCAAGACCATTCGTCGTCCTCGCCAGAAGTTTCTTGATTAAGGGTGATGCTGTAATCTGTGCTGTTCTTATCCCCTTCCTCCGTTGTGGCATCTTCCTCAAACAAATCGAACTCGAGTGGAGATGAGGAAATGATGTCTGACTTTATGCTCAGATGTTGAGTACAATTGATCAACCCTGGGAAGAAACAAAAAGAACCATAGGAGTCAAGGTAAAGTGAAGTAAGGTAAGGTAAGTGCTCACCTATTGCTCATTGACATTACTCTATTCATGAGACTTGGTTCAGAACATCCAAGCCATCTTCAGTTGTGTATGGGAATCCGTTGGTTGGTTCCTCTGTGTGTGCGTGGGCCAGCCACTGGTGACTCTTTCAGCTTCCTGTGCATTGTTTTGCTAACTGATGTAATATATTCGTTTGTAATGACATTTAACATCATATATAGGCTAGCGCAGAGAACGCCTCTGAGTGAATATATAAATGTTCAATTAAATTACATTACATTATGTGCCTCTTTCATCAACAGTCCACCAAGGCATGATGTTGTAGGCACAAACATCAACACCAACGATCTAAGAACTTGAAGGTCAATGCCCTGTGACACATGGAAAATATGTTCCTAGGAATCAAAGCACGTGTATAAAGAACTAAGTAAAATTATCGAAAAAAGAAAGTCTTCAGCTCATAGGTGACTCGTGGGCACGGAAAGTTACAGTATGCCAGCCAGATCAGTTTGGACCTATACTGAAACAATTATTGAGCAGCAGTGGTGCTACACCAGGGCAAGCTAGAGCAAAAGGCCTGGTAAAAAAGCCTTTGCCCTGGTCGTTGCCATGCCACAAGGCTGTCAGAAGTTTTGCCCTGCAGAGAATTTAAATCACCCCTGCACTGGTTACTTGTATGATTGCCCTGGTTAAAAAAGTCTCTGTTGAGTGGTGGGGCAACTTGTTTACATGGAACAAAGTCAACCAGCGGGCAAGACCATCAAGGTAAAATGGGCGATAATGCAGTGATTTGGTCCAAGTCAACCAGCAGGCAAGACCATAAACGTAAAATGGGTGATAAAACAGTGACTCAGTCCAAGTCAGAGGACAATACTCTCGTGTGTCATGGACAATGTTGTCCATTGTCATTCTTCATCTGTGACATGGCTTTGCTCAGGAATTCTGAAACTCTGTCAACTCTTAAATTTTAGAACCCATTTGTTCAGTTCAAAGTGCGTGCAATGCCATGCATGTGAATGTGCCATGCCTGCAACTGGTGACATTTCTAGTTATCTCAGTATTGCTTACTGACAAGTACTGTGTTCTTAATTATAGCAAAATTCATTACAACCTCTTGCTTCCCAGAACTAGAACTGCAATGGCTCAGTCTTGTTGCTTTGCTCAATTTGGAATGCTCTTTCTCCTTCAGTTCGCTCTACAATTCTATATAGCAGTCTCTTCTTCCTTAACTTTTCTCAAAACCTGCTTCTTAAACTCTGCCACTGATCATACTCTGTCAGTGCCAGTCCCAAGCCTGGATAAAGGAGGGCGACGCTGTCTCTGTTATCACACAGTGTCATTAAACTGAAACTACTACTAAAACCTGCTTCTTTTCACGGGGCCTAGCACACTGGGAGCACTTCTGAACGGTTCACCCTACTAAAGGCACTTTGCAAATGCTTAAATGCAATACAATACAACACAACAAAATCTACTAACTGTTCTTTTTCAGAAACCTCAGTGCATCGTCGAACCCCTGACGACACATGTTGCTCAGAATCTCCGGACTTGGAGGAAAGAAAGCGACGGACAGGCGATACAGGTTACCGGCTGTGAACTGGACGCTGGTCCCCGCAAGGTTCAGATGATGAAGGTTACACGACTTATCGTCAGGACAGATGTCGCTCTCTCCAGCGAATGGCGAAACGGTTATCGTTCCTTTGTTCCACACGGGAATGTTGTCACTAAAAGCTCCGTCAACGTAACGCTACAAAGGACAGAATTATGTGTATAAATTGCTGTGTTCATTTACATTGTTTGTTATAGTTCACCATTCAGAATAAATTTAATTAAATAAATCTCTAGATTTGATTTCTGGTATATTAGTTGCTTATCTGAAAACAGCAACTGTGCAGTGCTGAGAGAAACCAGATTTATTGAATACTCATCATCAACATCAACATATCATTAACATTTTATCATCAGCAGCATTACCAATGTCATCACACTAGCGAATAAAAATGAAGTCCAATCTTTTTTCAATGTCAAGTCAATTGATCATGCAAGATAAGTATTGCATTGTATTTATCAATTTATATAGCGTCGATAGAGCTCAGCGGCCACAGTGGCAGCATTCAGTAGCACTCCCAGTGCCGACGAGCACCCCTCACTGGTAGTAGATGAAGAAGAAGGTTTTGAGGAGGGAGAAGGATGTAGGAAGAGACCCAGAAAGAATGGTAACACGTAGACAGCAGGGAAGCGCCTAGTAATGCAAAATGCATCATTTACTTGAGATGTTCTACATGTCAGGACCTTGAAAAAGTTCTTTAGTAAACAACTGTTAGCCCTATATACTGAAGCTTTGTCAATGGACAGTGTTACTTGAAAAATAAAAAAAATTCAGCAGTTGCACAATAAACAGACATCAACATTGTCTAGCGGTACCATTAACTTTCGCACTTTAAACTTAGCTGTTGTGTTAACGTGTTTATGTTTCAGTGTTGCATTTACATTGGAGCCAAGTGGTTTTCAGTCTTGGAACCAATGCAAGAGCACATCTGACTTACTTCTCTTAAAGCGGTACCACTATAAAAATTTCAGATTACAATTACAAAGGTAAAAATCATTCAAGTGACTAAACAAAACTTACATTACATCGGGAAACATATAATAGCATTGTCACCTCCTTAAAATGTAAGTGTCTGCACTATTTTTAAAACCTACATTGTCAGGCAATGGTGCACATTGCATTACAGAGTGGCATGTTTTTCAATGGTAAATATTCTTGACTGCCAACATTGAGATTCAAACCCAACAAGCATAGAAAGATATCTATCCATTTCTTTTCTGATTTCTTTTCTGCTCATATCGGCTACAGAACGTGTGCACTCTAAACTTATTCAGAAAAGAAAAGCGGACAAGGCAGAGAATAGGTTAACTGCTCGAAGACATCTAATAATAAGCAGATTGCATCTAATAATATGCATTGTTAATTAACTTTTAATTCATAACAATGCACCTAAAGTGTTAGAATTGAACAAAAATAGATAGATTTAATAAACTTTAAGAAGCTTACAATCTTGCCTAACGTGTTAGAACTTGAACAAAAAGATATAGATTTAATAAACTTCCAGAAGCTTACAAGAGGAACAAAGGAACTGCAGATGAGAGCCTAAAAAAAGAAAAACAAATATTGAGTAAATATTTAACAAGATCTGCAATTAGATATTACCTTCAAAAATAGACAATTTAAAAGTAGCCATAATTGAATTATTTGTAATCATGTTGCATCAGAAGAGGAGTTTATTCAAAATCAGAGATTAAATTAATCTGAACTGGCCTTTTCAGTAAATATAAGCATAACACACTTTATTTATACAGATTTTGAGTAAAATTCAAAGTTAAATTTTTTCTGTTTATGCAAATGAGAATGATTTGCAAATTAATTAATCACTCAACTGTATTAATTCAGGACTAATTTTACAACAAAACTAAAAAGTTTGATACTATCTACAATGATAGCAAAATTTCTTAAACGTTTCCTCTTTTTACTCTAAGAAAGATTCAGTTATTGGTCAACAGTCACAAGAAGAAATATACCAGTTGTAGGCCTATTATGCATAAAGCCTTTGTTGGCTGGACTTCATAAACATATGCCAGAGTCCAACAATAGCCTCATTTGCTTACAAATAAACTTGCTGTAGGCCTACTTAATGAACTTTAACTCCACTTAAATGCTAGTGAGTGCAGTACTCTTAAAAGTACTTAACACTTTAATGAAGTACAGAAGTGAACTAAATGTGACTGGGAAATCAATGCTGCTCATCGTTAAAGTGTTAAGAGGTTTATTCATGTATAATATAGTTATATACATACAAACACACACACGATAGGGGCCGTCCATAAATGACGTCACGCACCTAGGGGGGTAGAGGGTCGGAAATTTGCTGACGATGTGTGATATGGGGGTGGGGGGTCTGAGAAGTGTGACGTCACACCAGGTCTTGTTATTAAATTTAACAATTAACAACAATTTAATTTTATTAATAACAGCACTAATTTTGAGGATTTAATTTTAATTATTTTTAATTATTTTAATGTATACGGGCACCATTATTAATAATTTTCTAATTATTTCAATATTTGGTATTCCGTTAGATTTTAAAATATTCATGCTTTCCCTATTTGTTTCATGAATCTAGCATTTTGCTTTGCCATGGAAATTTGGTTTTAGGGGTGTGGGTCAGAGCTTTGTGACGTCATTTTCATTGGGGGTGTTACTTTTGTGACGAAGTGTGACGACAGGGGACGGGGTTGACCCCTGGCCACATATATAGTTATATACATTTAAACACACACACGATACATAAAACATACCTATGCATACATTCATCCACATTCATACATATACACATATATTCATATATAAACACTTAAATACATACGTACGTACACATACTAAAACGGCACCATCACTTAAATAGCTTTAAAACTTAATATGCAGTTGAATGAACCATTAGAGAATGACTTACATCTATTAGGTCATCTTTGTCCTTGAACTGTGACACAAGGACGTTCTTCTGGTCCCTGACCCTCGTCAGCGAAATGAAGAGACGTCCATTTGCGATTTCATGGGCATTTTCTGGAAGGAAGTTGCACAGAGCTTTACGCAGGTTTTCGACAAGACGAAAGCTTGGACTGAGTGGTCCAAGGGTGCGAGATCGCGCCTGGAGAGCGAGTTTCAGAGTAAATGTTGTACATTCACCTAAAATGCAGAGAAAATAATTCATAATTAATCAGAAATTTTAATTACATCTTTCATGTATGTATGTGTGTGTGTGTGTGTGTACAAGTATGTGCGTATGTGTATATATATGTATGTATGAATGAATGTATGTATGTATGTAACGATGCATGCATCGATGTATATATTGATGTATGTATGTATGCATGCATTTAATGACTTCTTTCATGTATGTATGTGTGTGTGTGTGCGCGTGTGTGTATGTATGTATGTTCATCTGAAGAACATAGAGCATTAATCTTTCCAGCTATTTATTTTAAATAGCTCAGTGCATAAACTCTCTTTTGAATTACATCTCGTGAGAACATAGAAGATTTTGGTTTTTATTTTTGTGATCGTTGAGTAACAAACAGTGCCTAGCATAAAGAAAAAGAAAAATTGCAAAATTAATCGGATCGAATCCGGATTCGGCAAAAAAGCAGGCCAAATATCCGGATAATATCCGGATTTGGAAATTGGCAAAAATTCCAATCGGTCACACCCTATTGTTCAGCTTGTTAGAAACGAATAAGTGCAAATAAATAACAACAGATACAATGTTTGTGGGTATTTTCCGACAACTTTAGAAACTGACAGTAATAGCAGAACATGAAGCAACACTGAAGGTAATACCATAACAGAACTTCTTCCAGGAAACACACTAAGAAGGTATACTGATGCAATTGCTCATAGGGCTGTCAGCGGATATAAGGAAGCCTCGGTACACATTCGAACAGTTGCATCCGGGCCGTTAATCAATACCCAAAACCCGGCCAAAGAAGCATAATGCTGTAAACATACCCCTAATTAAAATTGATTAATTAGGGTCTAGGGCTTTTATTAACTGGCAGTTGGCTGTTGCCTGTGCAAGTGGTGGCAGCAGAGGGCAAAGGTATTTCAAGAGGAGTGCCACGTTCGCCTGAGGAAACCCAGCATAAAGCCACGAGGGGCTTGCTATAACGCCCCTCCACGCCTATAGCAAATTTGACTGTATGTGGAATGTGTACCCAAAGACGGACTGACGAGCTTTCAGGTACCCTGCTCAGATTTGGGTTGCATTTTACTAAACTTCTGACAACATTAGTTGCTAATACAGTACGCACTGAAACAGATCAGTCAAAGGTTCTTTATCAAGAGTTCTTCCAGTAAGTTCTCTGTTTCTTGGTACATGTATCAACTCCTAATAAGGTCTTTGTACTTTAGCCCAACACAATGGCTCAAGTCCACACAGTTAAGTGTTTATTCTAGGCCGAGCTCCTGAAGGCAACAGCTTAAAGGGTACAAGAACTAGTTTTTTTCTTGCAGAAGTCATAAATATTTCAAGGGAATTAGATAATTATAGCATTGGCCTGAGTCAGGGTGTTTTGCTCACATCATTTATTGGACCATGTGCATAACTTATTATGTTGTACCAATAAATTTATGCTGTTCGCAGGCCTTATTATCCAGGTCTTGTTTTCCTAACGAGTAATAATAATAATAATAATAATATCTTTTCTTTAATAAGCACCTGACAAACGCACTGCGCTGTACATTTACATGTTATGCAATTGAAATCTTAACTACTAACAGAACAGACAGCTTGCAATACAACGGCGCTAATAGCAGCCTACAAAGCATATCCGCCCAACGGAGGCTCGAACTCGGTACCTCTCGGTCTCTGTGCCAGATGTTATCCAATGCGCCACGGGCCCCCGTGCACAACAACCTTTGACAAGCGTTAGAAGGTGCTTTAGAATCATTCAATTACATAAGGACATTCTATTGTATTGCATAAATTCTCAATTTAGATAACACACTAACAGAACAAACTGCTCAGAGGCATTCGATAAGCTACTCAAGGACATCCCTACATAGCAACACCACAAAGTAGGTCATGGCCAAAGTATAATTATCTTGGGTGAAAACAAGGCTGCGTAAACAAGATAGAGGTGGAACTGTTTATACAAAAACTTTATCTCAGGATGACTTGATAGAAATGCTTCTTGCACAGCACAAAACTATTATGCACAAACCTTCACATTTTGCCATACTGTTTTTGGTGATTTGCCATACTGTTTAGGTGATTTTGCCATACTGTTTTGGTGATTTTGCATACTGTTTTGGTGACACAGTTTGATTTTATTATAGACAACCCCAGAACAACAGTACTGTTGACCCACTACCACTGCAATAACAGGACCTAGACTCTATCAGGGGACCATTATTCAAGTTACAGTGAAAAACAAAGCAATCACCAGAATGGGGCAAAACAGTACTTAAGCCGTCTCAAGATAGTTTAAGATAAGGTCAACTCTGGTGGCTGGCTAATCACAGCTTCAGCATACTTGGTGGGTTGGTGGCCACTCCTCTCTCTTTCAAGTGGGACAGATATAATGAATTATCTTGTCAATCCTGGCAGAACTTCAAATCCACAACATCTTGAATGGCAGTACTGTAAGCTAACCATACAAAAACCAACCTCCTTCCTATACAACCAATCAAGTCAATGTGATTTATGATAAACAGATCCCAGGTCTAACTAGTGATGTGAGCGTGAAATATTTCATTTGAAATATTTCATTTCTGACAGTTTTTTTTGAAATATTTCAATGACCAAAAAAAACATGTTTTTTTTTAAGTATTGGATGCACACAAATTGACACAATGTCTTGAGTTGGACCAGTGATTAATAATAAATGTTAAGCATAACAATGAACAATAACATCTACTTTATTAGATCAAACTGTAATTTGTGACATTTGGTGAATAAAATATGTTTTTCAACATATAATGTAACTCTCATAAAAGTCATTCTTAAAAACAGGTAATTAGAAATAAATTGAGTATCTCGAGGATGGTCATCACTAACACAATAATGCATATAATATGTAATATGAGAGAAATAAATAAACTGTTATTATGGTTGTAATTAGTTGTAAAATGTAAAGAAAAAATAATTTCAAATGTTTCAAAGAAAACTGAAATATTTCAAATAAAACTGAAATATTTCATTGAAATATTTCAACGCCAAAAAAAACATGTTTTTTTACATCTCTAGGTCTAACCCCAAAGCAACCCATATTTCAAAGGTCTCCACCAACCAAAGCCCAACTGGGCTAAAAACAGTTTACTGCTCCATTTAAGATCCTAAAAGGCCTCAAGTACATCAACAATCCAAATCAAGTCAGTTTGTGTGCTACAAAGCACAGGGTAGGCACTATAGAAAAAGAAGAAATCAGTTGCCCACACAGAACATGCATAATTAATACTTATTAAAGAAACTGAAGTAACATCTGGCTATAGTTTCAAGAACAACAATAACTGGCCATCACTAATAATTGGCGCTTTATCTGTTGTTTATCTTGCGATAGTAGAACTCTGTCCCAAGGTCCAAATAATTCTCAGTAACACAATCAGTAAAGCTCTGCAAGCTGAAGAATGCCAAGGCTATCACATAAAGCTTAGTAACATGTTTACCAAGTCTCTGCTGGCAACTTTTTAACTATTTACAGGATACAAGGATGTTTGCACTACTGCTTGATTCTAAAGTCAAGATATGTTTAAACATGTGTCAACTTTCTGGGTCAACCCAGTTGATCCAAAAGTAGCCTACAGGGTAATGTGAATGCATAACAATGCAGACTTAACTACATATCATATATTTACAAATAATGCAGTACAGTTCACCTAAAAATCTTTAATGTCAACACAACATCATCAACATTAGAGTAAAATTAGAATGTAATCATCACCAACATCATAAAACTTTTTATAATCTGCCACAAGAGTAAGAAAACTTCCATCAGGAACTATTCAAATGTCAGATCATATTAAACTCAAATCAAAATACAGCAGGAATTTTATCAGTTTCAAATAAAGCAGCCCAGATGTGCTTGTTTTCCATAATGCTGTATCATCATTCATATCATAGAAACTTGGAAAAAGTAGCTACCCACTGGGCTCCTCACACCCTCACCATAGGCATAACTTTGTATAGTGACTGTAGTATCTGATCACCACTAATTTTAACAGCGATCGTGACAGTCACTTTTTGACCCTGCGCAGACATATTTTTCGCGACATGACGTCGTTATTTTGGTTTGAAGCAAGTTCAAGCAGTGACAGTTAACGGTGGCGCATTCTTGCACACGCAACAATCGCAATGCTGATAAATGCCTTCATGGTAGCTTACTTACTTATTGTTCAGAGTTGCTAGACTGATGACGTCATCAATCTTGTTGGAGTTGACCACATCAAATAAAATTTTTTTTAGATGGAGCAGGGAATTGGTCACCACCCACCACTTTGTGGGGCAAAGTTAAGCCTGTGGCCCCACTACACTACGTAGAGCAGTGCTGTCCAACCTTTTGACACCGCGGGCCACCGAAGAAGTAATTTTTGAAGCCGAGGGCCGCACCAGTCAACTCAAAAGCAACGACATTGTCACAGTTATTGAAAATTATTAACTGTATTAAGGTTAATTATGGAGTTATCATAATGAATGCGTCGTGGGAACTGAATTTTGTGTACACATTGTCAAATGAAAAGCCAAGTTACGAACGAATAGTTATGCAAGTAGGCCAGTGACTTTGTGTTTTACTTCATTTTAACAGAAATTGAAAATATTTAGCGAGCTCGGGGGCCACTTAGAATCAGCCCACGGGTTGGACAGCACTGACGTAGAGAATGGAAAGAAAGAGAGGGTGGGATTTTCATAGGGAAGTGTGTAGCCGCAGAGTTGAGGGAAAACATGGAGGGGAAGGAAGTGAACCAATCCAGAGCTAGTTATCTTTTGACATGCTCACTGTTACAGTAGATAAGAATCAAGCTATGACATCATCATTATCAGCAATAATGTTTCTGGTATTTTAAGATGATCCACCAGTAAGGTTTACTAAGGAACTTGCATGATCACATTCCATTCTGTTCAAGTACAAAGGCAGGACTGTTGTTATAAATATATATTGACACACGAGTATGTTCAAAGAAAACCCAGAAACGTGCAACAAAAGGCACTTGTGCTAACTTTTGACTCGTGAATTCTAGTTCACTCATATCCTCTGTCATCAAACTTCAGATTATTCTCAATCTTTGAAACTTGTCACAAGGACACGTGCTAAAAAAACTGCTAAAAATAAACCAGTTCAGATTCTGGGCAAAGATTGGAAAATCCACAGGGCAAAAAAGTTGACACTCAGCAACCATTGTGGCAGGCAGAATCAGATCAAATGTATTTAATGTTTTCCTGGATGATATCAAAGAAACTGATCATCGACTTACTATACTTAGTAACTATTGTTGTCAACACCTATACCGTAATAACAATGGCCCAATAATCACATCAGTTGTGAAAGTTCTACAGGCTGCTGTCTGTGTTGTGGGTGACCATAGTTCGTAGTTATTGTTATTGTACCTCCAGGTACAAATCAAATGTTGGCGTACCACCAGCAAAAGTCAGATCAAAAACAACAGGCAAGCGCGAAGTCCCCTTGCAATTGATTAATTAGGAGAACATCATAAGTTCTCTTGCAGGGTCTGGGGCAGGTATTAGAGTCATAGGTAAACAAACTGAAAATTAATACATAATTTTAAGAATGTATGATTACATTCTTAAAATTACTTATTAATTTTCAACACCTATGTTATAGGTGTTGACCAAAAAGGAAAAGTGAAATCACTATTATAAAGTGTTAATGTGAGTTGTGGGCTTGTTTTTTAAAATTGTCGCATACCACTTAGCGACACCCGGCGTACCACTAGTGGTAAGCGTTATGTACATGTACCACCATTTGAAAACCACTGCCATAGTTTACCCTTTAATTAAGAAGCCATTTATTATATGAAGACTACCAAACTACTGTCCGGCTTCTGTTTAGATGATGAGTTTATATAGTCACAACTGCATCTGACATTGCCATCCTTCAGGAGTTCAGATGGTGCTGAGCAACTGTGAGTGAAAAAGAAGGACTGAAGAAACAGCACAAATGAAAATGACAATAATAATCAGCATGCTATTACAGTTCAGATGTGCTGTGCACAATTTTTATGCTTTATGCAGATTTTTCTAATTTTATACCAGTGACTGGGGGTGTGGCGTGTGGCCTCAGTTTTAGCTCATAACGGAGGCGGGGAGGAAAGCCCATCTGCCAGCTCTGCAGCGATGGGAGCGTCAGGACCAATAAGGCCCCTGGCCCTGGGCTTCATCCTTGCTATCTGTTGTTCTATTCTTCCTCTGTCTTCGGCGGTTGCATAGCCCAACCATGCCGGGGAGGCATACATAAGTTGTGCAATGGTTGTCATCTTGGCAACAACATGCAATGAGGGAGGGTGAAGGCCATGAGATCGCAAGACTCCCAGGCATACATGGACCACAAAGATGCTGTTAGTATTGATCATCATCACATAGGCCCTATTCGTTTATTTCAAGAAAAATCAAGTTGACACAGCCGCAACTTCAAGAAGCAATAGTGCATTATGCGGAATATTCTGAGTACACGGGGGTAGGTCATTCCGAGGTCAGAGCGAAGGGTAATTCCCAAGACCTTGCAGTAGTCAGAAGCAGCATATACTATGCATGTATGTGGGTTTTCTTTGACTTGGTAACATAGAGCCGCTCACTGGATAGGCTTTAAAATCGGGCATGGTGTTTATCCATACACGTCTAGAGGAGGCAAAGTGCAAAACAGATGGAAGACTTAAAAACAAAGTAGCTTACGTTGCTAAAAGAGCAAAGCCCCTGTCTACCATAGACAGTCAACAGGATTGTTTGGGCAGAGTCGACTTGTCTGAGAACTGTAGATGAACCGACAACAGGATCTTGGGGCAAGTAGGCCAAGGCCGATTTTGTTTTTGTATTTATACAGTCAAGGGGTCGGCAAATAGTGGGCTACGGGTGCAAAAGGTTATCAGTCATATGCTCTGACTCTGTACATGGTTGGCGTTGGCGGTATTTGTTTCATAGTTCGGCGGTTTTGAAACTTTATTCTTATAGTACCACCAAGTACAAAAATCGAATGTTAGTGTACCACCAGCAAAGGTCAGATCAAAAACAACAGGCTAGCACGAAGTCCCCTTGCATTTATTATTAGGGGAAACGTCACATTATAGGTTCTCTTGCAGGGTCTGGCATGGGTATTAGAGCCTAACGCCATTTGATTATGGGTTAATTATTCAGCCAGATTTGAATGAAAGTATTCCCAATTAGGGATCAACTCAAATCAAAATTTATTAGAATCGATTCCATGAACATTGAACAGTGAAGTAATAATAATAATAATAATAATAATAATAATAATCATTTTCTTTGTTAATTCAAACCGACAAACGCAGTGTGATTACAGTGTACAGTTATGCAATTGAAATCTTAACTACTAACAGAACAGACAGCCTGCAATACAACGGCGCTAATAGCAGCCTACAAAGCATGTCCGCCCTAGGGGGGGCTCGAACTCGGTACCTCTTGCTCTCTGTGCCAGATGTTATCCAATGCGCTATCGGTCATCATTTTACTTGAGATGTTCTGTATGTAAGGACCTTGAACAAGTTCTTTAGTACACAACTGTTAGCCCTATATACTGAAACAATGTACACGTATGAATACAGTCATTAACAGTTTTCATTTCGTAAGTGCCATTAGTAGGTAACAGAAATTGAAGAGGTCATGTAGTCTAACAGGTTAAGTAGTAAAAATCAATTCGTGGGGAGAAGAAGTCCATGGGGCTTATTTAGTCTTCCCCACTATGATAGGACAATTTGATTGGACTTGAAAGGGAACCTGAGTCAGTTCGATTAACTTAGTTCTATGAGAAATAGACAAGGCAGTAGTAATATCAACGTCAGTTAAGTAAGTATTTTTTATAGACCTGTTTGAAGAAGTTGAGTGAGCTGGGATGTTAAACGGTAATTGGAATTCCGATTATCAGTTTTGAAAACGATTATTGGCTTCTATTATTTACAAAATGATAATTGAATTCATGTTTAAAAATCATTTTTGTAGTGAAAATTATAAGAAATGATTCATGCATTTGTACTGGCTTAAAGGTTACCATGAGAAGAAACTAATTGCACAAATAAATGGTAGCTGCGTTACCCATGGTATGGTACTGTGATCCAGCACTTCAAATGCAACATCGTCAGGCATTTAATCAAAGTTTAACATTTTGTGATGGCGAAAATGAAAACCAATATAAAGTTCGCTGTCAGCGAACGAGATGTATTAATTACTGAACCTCTTAAACACTTTTTAGCATATAAAACGTCGTCAAATGCAATGAATCCCAACCGCCGCCATCCTTGTTTACTAAGCTGGGAATAGCGGATTTTCTATGAAGGCCAATAAAAACCGATAATCGGTTTCAATTCAGATTTCTAAAATCGATAATCGGTTTGCCAAAAAAGCTGAACAACCCTATTCCTAATGATGACCAACTTCACATTGGGAACATGCAGATAACCAACCCCTTAATCCAACTTTAGTGATTAGACCCTATAACTGATATCTTGCATAGCAGATTATACATTTTTTTAATGCTGCAAACATATAGCCAACAGTGCCACGCAATAATTAGCAACATACATTCATTCAAATCTGCTGCATAATTAACCCACACCAACTGATGTCAGAAACTCGTTAAACCCATTTCTGAGTATTGCTACATTCATTATAACTATGTAGTTTCTGATCTGAAACTGTATATAGGATTATAGGTGTCCCTACTTGGTGGGATCATTGATCCCTTCAGGGCCTTCCCTTGTGGTATGTTTCAACAATCCATACTTAAAAAGTGCAATCTGATTTGTAATCGAATTGTTTATGGTTGGTTGGCTACAAATAAATGATTGCGTGATTGATTGATTGGTTGATTGATGATCCCAAATTCTAGCATACTTACATACAAGCCAACATACGCCTACCCAGTTTCTGAGTCTATAAATGGAATTGCTTGTGTGTTCACTCAATGAAGACTGCCAACGGTGTAATTTTTTTAAATACTTTAAGACAGCTTCCAAAGGCTGGACAATCACCAGTGTGAACTTCAACCTTTTGGACAAAATGAAAGGGGATCGATTTTGAAACTGAAACCGGAATCGAACTTTGCGTCATAGCCTTTTGGTCATTATAGCTATTATATAGCCACATTCATTTAATTGCAAAACATGGCTATAAAAAAGTACATGAAAAAAAGATGACAGCGACTTAGACATTATCACATGCTGAGTTATTTTATAATTTTAAAATAAAACTGTAAAGGGAAAAGCCATTGACAGTCACGCGTTACCTATCAAGCCGGGTAAACCAAATCCTTGGCCCGCTAAGTACACGTGCACCTAACGTAGTACAAGCGAAGATATAAGTGTCACCATCTTACCTAGGCAGGCTCCCGTGATGAGGGCACAGGCAACGAGGGCTCCAGCACTTGCCCCGGAAACCCTTTCCGAGTAAAGGTGAGGCGCGTATTCTTTAAAACAACTGGCAACTCCGACGTGGTAGATACCGAGAAATCCACACCCAGCAAACGAAAGGTTACCCAATTCTTCATCACACCGAAGTCTTCCCTGTATACTACACTCTTCATCTGACATGTCCTGGCTTCAGTTAATCGTTCAGATTGACTGAAATCTAGAATTCAACGCCGACAGTAATATTTCAGCACGTTTTTATGAATCGAACTTATGTATTATGTCGAAATCCAACTTCACGTTCAGCTGTAACCGCAAGTGTTTACTTTTTCATCGCAGACTTGAATAAAATATAGTCCAAAATTTCCTTTGCGTAGTCAGAAACGAGAGCAAACCTCAACAACAATTATTAGTCATTTACAGAACTCGATGACACAGCGGCGTGTGGATAATCATCCCCAAGGAGTAAAAGCTCCGCCTCTCAAACCAATCTTCTACGTACTGCGGTATTTAAATGCCCAACGGTGGATTGTGGACCACGTGGGCAATGCAGATGGCGCGTTGTAGTAGCGCGCGGACGCACCTAATAAGTTGAACGACCGTCAACAATTCCTAGATAACGAGGTCGCATTATAATGCGCTCGTAACCGATGGCGTGATGAACGCTCGAGTCTGATTGGTCGAAATCTAGGACGAGGGCGGGAACGGGCAAGGCTCGAATCCGATTGGCTGGAATCTAGTTCAAACATAGAACAATCAATTCTATCGATTCAAGGTCGCTTCTGATTAATTTGATTTCTGTATTGCGGTTATTGCGCCTAAAAGCTTAAATTAACTCGATAAATGTAGACCTATAGGCCTATATGGCAAATGTGTATTTGATGCGCATTTCAGTAAACGCTGTAAATAAGCTAGTTTCCCTTATTAGCAGTTTCGTGTGGCGATGACAATTTCAGCGATTTGCATCACGTTATCTAATTAGGCCTAATAGGCCTACAACACTTTGAAGTAAATTGACACCAATTCGGCCTATTATGCAAAGGTGAAAGTGGTCATCATGTTAGACTTCTGTGGCGTTATCTGTGGTATCTTCCTGAAGACTACCCAAAATTTGAGCGACTTTGTCTTGAAGCTGACACCCGTCTTTTCTCTGCGGTCTGATGAACCAGGGCCACGTACTGCATAGTTTACTTCCACCAAAAGCCTCAACAATAATAGGCTACCCTGCGACCGCGATCGCACGACCATTGTGTACCTCTTGCAGATAATTTACAGCGAAAGACGTTTATTGTTAGAATGTTATACTCGTATTAACATTAACTGTTGATTGTTGTTAAGATGTATGTACACCAGAGTGCGGATATGCAATAATATTGGTTTTATTAAAGAATATACTTACTTACTTACTTACTTTAAGTGAACCATAATCGCTGAATAGGATTAATTCTCGCTAAAGCTAGAGTGACTGGCTATATAGAACCTATAGCCCATTAATATAGATTCCTTGCTCAAGCCTAAGAGACATATGATAATTATAATTAGCCTAATCCCCATATTATGGGATCCAATGGTAACGTCACTGGCGTGAAGAGCAGTAGGAACGGGATCGATTCCCTCTACCCTCTCAAAAAGGTCCACTTAGCGTATCAATCGCTAGATGGCGTTGGTAAAATGAATAGTAGGACGTACGTGATGGGCGCCTTGCATGGCTGTCGTATACAGTTAAATTCGACTCCTGTAATAACTTGTGATCATCCGTTCATACTGAATTGTAATCATACTGCTTTTGTCGGCTTGAAGTAATAAAGAATAATTATCATTATAGTAGGCCTATAGTAAATGGATATGACTGTCTAAGCAGAGAATTTGATTAGCACGACTATTGGATGCTTTTTGTTTATATTCATTGTTTAAAGACATTTTGTGGCCTTTTTGTTGACATCGACCTTACTTTACATCCAAAGTCAGCTGTTTGATGGAGCGAAGGTGAACGATTAAACGGAAATTGCGAATATATATTATATCGTATGAATAATCAATTTAAAGGTGTCTAATCAGAACGCTAATAATAAGTAAGTAAGTAAGTAAGTGTGTTCTTTATTAAACGCTGGCAAACGCACGGCGCTGTAGCCTACATACAAAGTTATACAAAGTTAGTGATAGCAAATAAGTTTCCAATGTTTAGCCTACCGATAGCGCATTGGATAGGCCTAACACACTGGCGTAGAGAGCGAGAGGTACCGAGTTCGAGCCCCGGTTTACGGATATGCTTTGTAGGCTGCTATTAGCGCCGTGTATTGCAGACTGTCTGTTCTGTTAGTAGTTAAGATTGTTTCAATTGCATAACATGTAAATGTACAGCGCAGTGCGTTTGTCAGGCGCTTGATTAAAGAAAAGATATTATTATTATTATATTATAATTATTGTTCTCATGACCGTTGACTTCAACCGTACTATCTTACTTTACATCCAAAATGAGGATTATGTGTAGGGTAGTCCCTAAATCACGAATTCACGGAAATCACGGAAACCGTGAATTTCGCCGTTTGCCGTGAATTTTGCCGTTTGCCGTGATTTTCCGTGATTTTTCACATTTTCAGCACTTTTGTAAAAACACGTTAAAAATGGTTGCGAAACACGTCAAAAATGGCGCCGACGATAAAAAAGAGCGCGGAACCACTAAATTAATTTAAGAATTCTTGTTACTACCCCCCCCCTCGAAAATTATTGTTGGAAAATAGTCGTTACTACCCCCATCGAAAATTATTCTTGGAAAATAGTCGTTACTACCCCTCCCTCGAGAAAATTCTTGGAAAAAACACGTTGCCGTGAATTTTTCTATTTTTGCAAAAGTAGGCCGTGATTTTTTCACTTTTTGACCGTGAATTAGGGACTACCCTAATTATGTGGTCACACACGCAGTGGTTAAAGTGGTTTCGGTGAGCAGTGGGAACTCCCAAGAAGCTCGAGTTTTATTGGAACGCATGTGTTATCATGGCCCCATTGCATGATGAGCAGTGGGAAGTAGGCCTACTGGGAACGCAAGCAAAAAATTTCCAGACCAGTGGGAACGCCGTTCCCACACTACCCACACCACTTTAAACCCTGCACACACGGCGGTTGAACGAAAATCGCGAGTGTAAAATTATTATGATCAGAATAAGCAATTTAAAGGTGTGTAATCAAGCAACCACGCATTGCTCATTACTATTGGGTTGAGGGATCCAGAGTTTAATTAACGACATCTTATGGCAACAAAGGCCGTTGACGTAGAGAAGTTATTTTCCTTATTGGAGGGGTCCATAGAGTAGTGGACCATTAGTGGTAACATCACTGGCATAAAGAGCAATAGGCAGCGTGATCGCTTCCCGCAACCCTCAAAAACGCCCATGCGGCCTATCATTCGCGAGATGGCGCATTGGTCAAATGAAATATAGGATATGATGGGCCTTGGTAGTTGGTAGCAGTGTGGTTCTATTCATTAGAAAACCTTCTTGAGCCAATAAAAGTCAATTATCTGAAACGATTGTTTAATTTGAGCGCACTGCAATACACAGTGGCAAATTAGGTGATCCTATAGCCTAATCTGTTATGTAAGCTACTCTACGCAGTAATTGGCCTGTTTGATTCTCTAAGCTGAGCCTAGGCCTATAGATATCGCACACAATTGATGAAAAACTAAGAAGAGCAGTTCGAAAGAAGCAGCCACATGGTTATAATGTCGTCGCCTGAGAATTATCTTGTCGTATCTCCACTTTTTTTCGAAAAGCAGTTTACAGTTGGTTTGTAGCAGAATTTTTTGGATCTTTCTTCAGTTTCAATGGCTAAGAGATACGACAAGTCGTTTTAAAGATATTCAACAAAATATACTGTCGTATGTCCTGTTTTCAGAAACATAATATCGTATCTCCACACAGCATTCGTTGTGTAGCAGTGTCTGTTGTTGTATGTCCAGAGAAAGCTCGTCGTTGATTGGATGAGCAGGAGATACAACGGTATAAACCTGTGCGCTTACCGGGATTAAAGTGTCGCATATCCAGACAATTAAAAGTGTTTCTTTTAAAAATCCGGACTATATCCATGAATATTTTAACGAAAACACTCTCTAATAATTGATCGTTGCTTGATTTAATCATTTTATGTCTTTGTTTTTCGTAGGATGATTCGTAATATTTGTAAATCCATTTTATACAAAATTTTCACAAATTTCTGAAAAACAGCTCTAATCGTTAATTTTTTAAATGCAGGGTCTTTATGCAATGTTTATGTTTTAATATAACGTCTGTGTGTGAACTGTAATTTGACAATGCCCTCCTTATTGCATTGAATTTCTTATTTTTCCGCAAAATGTGGCCCAAACTTCAACCTCGATTATCTCGGAATTTTGGAAAATGGAGATACGCGAGGATAATTCTCAGGCGACGATGTGTTAGGGCAGGGCATTATTAGGGTGGATGGCCTATCTGCACTCGAGTCCTCTCTCCCGCCGTCTCAGCCCTGTGACAGCGTGTGCCATCAGTTTTAGGCTACTCATTCTGTATACAGCTGAGAGCGCAAGCAACGTCGCCCGAGATTTCTGCTCTAGCCTATTTGCGTGGAGCAGAAATCTTTAAATATCTATCTGACCTCGCGGGGATTTATATTTCCGAACCCTCGGTTGACAGTCAACTTGTGAGGAAACTGCGCAAAGGACTAATTACTAGGCCTAGCCTTTAGCCTATTGCTAATTGCTTGCCTTATTACTCCCAGTCCCATGCAGGCACCGTATAGTCAGAGGTTCCTATAGGGGAGAATATGCACCCTTGATCCTATTTTGCAAATTTTCTCCTTTACTGAAAATGTGTTTACAATTTTTGAATTTGGTTCTAATGTGTATAGGCCTAATAGACAATTTTATTTTCAATCTAATTTTATATTCAATGTTCTATCATTCCATCATTTTAATATGTTATGTGCCAAAAACGAAGTTGACTCAGATGGGATCAAGGGTGCATATAATTATGCATGCACCTTTGATCCCACTTATCTACATCCTTGATCCTGTGTTTGCTCATTTGATCCTGGTGCTGGTTTATCCAACAAAAAGCTGTTTTGTCATTAGCAGTAATATTTTAATGTTGATTACAAACAGAAAATAACTATTTTAGGCCTAGATCTTATACTGCTTAATAGATAACATCTGTAGGCCTACTGTCAGATGACTAATAGTCTACTCGAGATTCCGAACACCGAGATCTGCATGATCGTCATCATCCGTATTTTTCTCCAATTTCAAAACTAAGCAAAGTAAGTTATTTTAAACAGAGGTCCTTTGATATTGTCTGTATTAGACCAACTTCATTTAAACCCAAAGCTCTGCTCAATCATTCCACATCGGTCTTTTAAAATAACTTGAGGTGACAATAACTTGAGTAGAACAATTGTTGAGTGCGAGGCAGTAGAGAAGTGTACGTAGAGGATCTTGTTGCGTCCCGACCTGAGAGAGATTAGCCTGCCAAATTTGAGATTCGTACGCGGCTGTAGGCTCAGTGGCGTAACTAGGGGTTCGTGCGCCCGGGGGCAAGAATTTCCTGAAATTTTTTTCTTAATTCCGCAAAAATTCTGATGACCTTTTATTTTCTTTTCCGTCTTTTTCATGAAAAAATGGGTTACATTGTCAGAAGCCTCGTTTTGCGCCCTCTGGCGCCCGCACCCCTGCCAGATTCGTGCGTAATAGTTACTTTTTTACTTTTTTACTTTTTTAGCTATTCTTGCCTGATTTCTTTTTTAAAAAATTCTAAAGCCTAATTTTGCGCCCCCTCTGTTCTGCGCCCGGGGGCGGCCGCCCCTCTGCCCCTCGTTACGCCACTGGCTATAGGCCTCGCCATTCGACAGTAAGACAGTCCGAATAAATGCTGTTAATTAATTAATTAATTAATAATAATAATCTTCGTTTATTGTTTCAAACTGATTACAATTAACAGTATGAATGGATGATCAGTGATCACAAGTTAGTCGAATTTAGCTGTTTGGCAGCATGCACGGCACCAGATCCTATCTGTTCTACTGCGCCTTCTACCAACGCCATCTGGCGAATGAAAGCCTTCAAAGGCTGAGTCAAACTTTGGAAGGGTAGCGGGAAGCGATCCCGCGTCCGTGCTGATCTTCTGCTCTTCGTGCTAGAGTGTTAACCATCAACCGCAAGTTACCGCAACCCCCTCCCAGATTCAAAAGTAGCTCAGGCACAGACACACTCAAACACACACCCGTTATGCAATAAACTAACTGTCTAGGGCTAGGCTACTCCCCTCAGGGAGCCTGAGACTCTTCCAGCTCGCAGTCTACCCAGCCGATATTTGTAGGTCAGACATGCCCTCGGAAGAACTATGTTATTGTCCCGGATACGACTAAACTAAATGTCGATCAGACGTCATAGGTCGAATCCTAGACAATTAATAAGTATTGAACTTTAGTTACTCTAGGGAAACATTTGTTCAAAGCTCTTCGTATAAAGTCCGCAGGTTTGTGAGGGATTTCAAAAATGAAAACCGTGTTAAATTTGAGCTGGCTCTAGGCCTACAGAAAATTAGTGTGACGCTTAGCTTATTGAAAGTCTGTAGGCCTGTGATGTTACTGTTGTTAGAGTATATAATTATGTCGCATACTTGCATTAATGGTTCTACTTTTCCCAAAATTGGGAACGTCAGCTTTTGTTGCGTCGGATAATCGTAATCGTATCGTAAACGTAATCTACAAACTTTTGAAGCGGAACTCGCAAGCCAAGCGCAGGGCACCAGCTTATTCACGAGCGCTGGATGGACAGTTAAGGATTGTATCTCCTCCCGTGGGCCCGTGTATGGTGACTATGGTCTCGGACATCGCGTTTCTCGACAAGTTCTGCCCCGTGGATGGTGGATAACCTTACTTTGAATGCGGTTTTACTTGGAAGCGATCGTCGATATATATAGACAGCAGTGTTTATTCTACTCCCCTTGCTGTCGGGGGGAAATCGAGGGTTCTCAGAGGTATCCAACATATTTGAAAAGTTCATGACCGGGGGTGGGGGTGGGTGGGTGGGTAGTAACGAGTATTTTCGAAGAATTTTCTCGAAGGGGGGGATAGTAACGAGTACTTTCCAAAAATTTTATCTCGAGGGGGTAGTAACAACAGTTTTCCAAGAATTTTCGAGGGGGTAGTATCGAGAGTTTTCAAACAAAAATTTTCCCTCCTTGATCCACCCTGACCGCGGGGGGCGGTAGACGATAAAAAATCCTGGGGGGAATTATCCCTAAATTTCACACTTTCTGTACAAAATTACATGTCTTTCATTTTTCTGGGGGGAACTCGATCCTGGGGGGATCTTTCCCCAAAGAGACGTCTAGATTAAATACTGATAGACAGTGGCGGCACCAGGGAGGATAGGGGGCTTAGCACCCCTAACTGCAGCTCAGCCCCCCAAAAAGTGGGAAATCACCGCAAATCACAGGGAGGAGGGGACAAAATGGAAGGGCTTTGGAGCTTTAGCCCCACAAACCTGAAATCCTGGCGCCTCCACTGTCGATAGACGCATTTTGCATTAATATATCAATATTTAATTCACCAAAAAAAACATTGGTAGCACAACAAAAAAGAATATGAATGCAAGAAAAACTCAATCACTTATGGTGTCTGAGAAAAAAAACACAAAGAAAGATGAGGCATTAATGTAACGGTGCTATTTATAACAATTCTGATTAGATTAGATTAGAACTGCCTGCAAGAGGTTCATAATCAACGAGCATAATAATTATATTCAACAATAATCGCGCCATATATTCTTCAATAAAGGCAGCGTTTTTGTATGGTGCTATGTTAATTATCTTGATGCATGCATACACTTAGAATAATCAGACATTAAATGGCACTGAATGCTTGAATGATTGGAAGCATTCAACTGATGTACAGAAGCCAGTCCAACCAACAACTCCATCATACAACAACGTTCCTAACTAGTTGCATCTGTACTGAAGAAAATGCCAATTTCTGCAATTATCAGTCAGAAAAGAATAGTTTTGTATCTATAATTATGTGTTTGTGTGTATGTTTGTCTGTATATTTGCATGTATGCATGCATATATATATATATATATATATATATATATATATATATATATCTATATATACATACATAATTTATTACATACATACAATTGCATACATATACATACATATATATAGTATATAATAGTATATATAAATATATATCTGGATGTTTGTAGAGTTTAGCGTATATTTGAAACCCCTAAAAGCAAGATATAATATATATATACATATATATTTATATATACATACATATATAATATATACATATATATTTATATATACATACATATATAATATATATATATATATATATATACATATATATATGTATATATACATATATACTTGTATTTATGAAGATGCCTCACAGTGCACGTTAAGTACCCCACCGGACCACACAGTGCTTTGTCATCCATCAATTGAGAACAGAGCCAGTGTGGGTACCTGTAGGAGTTTATGTAAATATTGCAGTGCATTAAACTGTAATATTATTCTCAACATCAAATCTAGTCAGTATATACTGATGCCATACAAATAGGCCTACTCTGTTATATTAGTAATAATATAAAAGAGTATTTTGTATGGCATCAGTATACTGACTTGATTTGATGTTGAGAAGTCTATAAATGGATAATCTATTACCTAGTACATCTTAAAAGGTGGCCTGGCCACACATAGACTATGCCCCAATTGTATCCGTGGCCCCACATTTTAGAAACCACTTCTGTAAATTGGTGGATTCTGAGGGGGCGGCTGACCGTGTCTTCCTCCCTCCCTCCAGTTTAGCAAACCATTGCAGAGAACATAGAGTAGGTTTGCAAGTGGGGATCAAATATGGCCACTCTGGTCGTGCTCCCCATAGTAAGTAGTAAGTAAGAATATTCTTTATTGAGAAGCACTAGCCAATGCACAGCACTGTACATGGCAAGATTAATACATTGAAACAAAAACAAAAAATTTATATATACAAGCAAAGAATTGAATGGGAGAAGTTATTTTATATCAGGTGAACCTAGAGAATCAGAGCTAGGGCTAGTCATAGAGGGGAAATTAAGAACTTAAATAGACTGATTTATTGAAAACATTGTTTATTTGTATAGCATCCGGGCAAGGAAGCATTTCTCTCATGGCCCATGGGAGAGACAATTGCAGGCATTGTCTCCTGCTGTTCCAACAGTGCTTTTACCTTTTGCATGATAACAGAATTTTTTATGAACTGAAAGATTCGTACCGCAGTACGTTGAAAGCTTCTTATCTTCTTCTTTTCCCCAATTTTGGAAAACCGAAAAACCATTTGTGCAATTCCTTGCGTACCAAGTAATTGCATAGTCTGTCCGCTTGATGTTGCATGTACTTAGATGGTTTAGCAACCAATTCCATGCATATTTAGGATTCTAGGCCATTTGAAATTTCCTCAACTGTCCAACAGTTTTTGCTCAATGAAGTCATCTGCGTGATTGCATTTTCAGTTCAATGATAGCCATCAATGAGATTTACAACTCTAAATTTCGTATATAATTGAATATAAATATGATGTAGCTGTATTGTAGCATACTTCGCGTTACAAATTTAATAATAATAATAATAATAATAAATACTTAATAATAATAATAATAATAAATACTTACATATATGCACCTTGCATACGTACATGCATGCGTACATACATGTGTAGATACTTACATACACATACATCAATCAATCAATCTTTTATTGAAGCCATTTCCATGCATAATGAATTACAACTTAAGGTAACAATAATGGCGACAAGAGGAGACCCAACAGGGATCAAGATCCCGCTTAGTGGGGACACCTGGAATGACATTCCATCGTAATATAAGTAATGAGACAGCACAGTCAATTCCTTGATTAATAGAAACAATCAACTACATTCAGAAAGAATCTTAAATAAAATCTTAACTAACAATGTTAATGGACTATATAGACAAGGTGAGATAATCCGTTTTCTTTAATTAGGAAGGCAGGCAGTGTCTTTTTAAAATTCTGTTTTTGTGGGGCCTGATGAATACTTGGGGGAGGCGTGTTCCAAGTTGTGGAGCTGGCAGATTTTATGGAGAAGATATGATTGTTAGAATGGGCATATATAGGGCGATAGGAACTAGAGCTTCTCTGGGAAATGGGAGTGAATATCAGAGCCTAATGGAAAGAAATCCTTGAAGCATACTGGTTATGGACCATGTTCGTAGCGATACATAAATAGGCCAGCCTGGAATATCCTAATCTGCTCTATGTTTAGTAGCTTCTGGTTAGAAAACTGGGTCTAGTGTGCACTCACGGGGGAACTCCCGCAAGAGTATGGATCACGTGCTTTTGGAGCATTACCAATCAGTAGTTTCGAGTCATACGTAGGAATGTACCATATGTATTCAAGCATGTATGTCATTCACATACATCCATGAAACAAAAATGTTTATATAATGATAATGATTATGATAATAATAATAATAATAATAATAATAATAATAATAATAATAATAATAATAATAATAATAATAATAATAATAATAGTAATTATGATATAATAATAACATAATAATAATAAAATCAACAACAAAAATAATATCTGCAGCACACGTGCATAGCATACATACACATTCATTCATTCATGCATGCTTACCTACAAACCTATCAATTACATACATACCGTGTAGGGTCCTGGGCAAGTCCTTCACTGCAATTGCTCATGCTCTTCAGCATGAAACTCCGATTCAGTGTCCGCGCTGTAGTCGGGAGCGTCTCTGAGTAGAAATCTTGAAGGGGTGCTATATAAATATCTTAAATGAATGAATTAATGAATCATACATACACGATTACACGTACATATATAGAATCTACTTACCTTTTTAAATACTTGTATCAAACATGCATTTAAGTGTTGGCTTTGTGTTTCTGTGACTAAGGCAGTTTAATATACATGAGATTTTACTGGGTTATGATAGGTTTCGTGCTCCTGTAGGCTATAAATATTGCCCTTTTTAACAATTCACGTACAAATTTGATTCATCATAATATGCATATACCAGTACATATGCATGTAACAGTATTCAATTTTTATATATACCTATATATAAGCATATACATGTACTATGCAGACAATATGCACAAATACTTATTCATGCAGCTGAAAGAACACTTAGTAATCTTGTATGAAATTTCAGATTCTTTTAGGCTTGGCTGTGTGTGTGTGTGTGCGCGTGTGTGTGCGTGTGTGTGTGTGCGTGTGTGCGTGTGTGTGTGTGTTGTGTGTGTGTGTGTATGTGTGTGTGTTAGTGTGTGTATGCGTGTATGTGTGTGTGTGTGTGTGTTTGTGTGTGTGTGTATGTGTGTCTGTGTGTCTGTCTGTGTCTGTGTGTGTCTGTGTGATATAAGGCATGGTGGTTGTAGATTTTGTCTATTATGACATTGGCCAATGTATGCTGTCATTGCCCCTTATTGTATCACACACAGGCAGGCCGTCTACATACACAGAGAGGGCTGGGCTAAGAGATAGATGTTCCATTCATCTTCGGTACTGCGTTCTTTGAAAGTGCCAGCGCTCGTCTCAGTTCAACCGATCGTAGTCGTCGCAGGCAGAAGGAACCAGGACTCCTGTTGGGCACCATCTTGTCTTCTCAACATGGTGCTGAATGCAGGATGTGGAGCTGTTCCATTTATGTTGCTCCTGATGGTGGTCAACTGTCTGGCAGCGGTCTCTGTTCGCCGGGGAATGCCCGAACCCTTTGTTCTTTCTGTCAAACAACAGGATGGAGAGGGAAGCTGGAATTCGAGTGGAAATAATGGAAGATCCACCTTAGATCCAAGGTCAAATGGTTAGTATGTCAGTGACTGTTGCATTTGCATATGCAGCATCATTGCATATGTAAAATTGTAATGTAATGTAATGTAGTATAATGTAATGTAATTATCAACTTCTATTGTGCTGGTGTCTAATGCACAAGGCATCAACCGATGACATATCAAAACCAAGCCGTAATCAGGTCAACTTCCAGAAGATCAGTCCGTAAGAGACAGAGAGACAGAGAGACAGAGAGACAGAGAGACAGCCTATAATTATGTATGTTTTGTAGTTGTAACTGTAATCTGTAATTTGTGTATTGTATTGTGTTGTATTGCATATCGTTTAACCGTCAATCTTGGTGACATAACGCATCAAGTTAATGATGCATTGTTTTTAGCACTACTTTAGCACTTTAACGACGAGCTGCATTGGTTTCCCAGTCACTTTCAGTACACTCTCGTTGTTAAAGTATTAAGGAAGGAAACTACATTCATTAGATTACAAGTCAATTATGCTACCAATAGACTTCTATGTTTATGCTACAAATAGACTGCTATGTTGCACACGTAATTACATAACTACATACATGAATTATGTTTTAGCAAAGTTAGTACTTAGTGTAGAATGCGCATTCCCAGCATTTTAAAGGATGAATTTATGATCTACTAGAAACCAGGGTTGCTCATTGTGCATGCAGATGACATTTCTGATGTATTGTTTATGTAACGTGCCTTATTCCTTTGTTGTGCAAGAAATAGCATGACGGTATGCAGACAAAATAACCATGATGACCAGGGTCAGAGGCAAATCACAAGGATCCAAACCAAATTTACATTGTATACATACATGCATACATGTACTGAATGGCCATTGCTGTGAGCAGCACTATATAAATTAACAAATACAATACAAATACAATACATATTTGAACTTGTAGCACACTGGGAAGTGGGGGAAAGATGTATCATATGGGCAGCTATACGAGTCCAAAGATCTGTGCACTGTGTGTTTTCCAGGTGCTTAGTAAATCTGAACTTAGTAACCTGCAGGGATGGGCAGTAATTTAATTGATGTAATTGAAATTACGTAATTTGAATTACAATTGTAATTGGTAATTTGTAATTTGTTGCTCTGGATCAATGTAATTTGTAATTTGTAATTGAATTACATTTTTTTCATGTAATTTGTAATTTCAAATTACATCTGTAAAATCAAATTACTTTTGAAAAGAAAACCAGAGACTCCAAAACCAGAGCAGTTTTGAAAGCATCTTTTCTTTATCTTGATCACTATCACTATAGTATCTCTGATATGAACGATAGCAACACTGAATTCTTTGAATGCTTTCACAAAATTGGAGCCAATGTCAGAAATGGTATACAATTTTGTCATGTGACAGACCGAGCTCATAACGTGTTACATAGATGAGTTGCGCTACTCCATCACACGCTCAGTTGTCTTAGCATCCAAGAAAATGTCTGCATGCTAAAACAACTGAGCGTCGATCAAATGTACATGCATCGATCCAGTGACAGGTTACTCCCATGTAGGCCTAACTAATGAATCTTCATAGCTACGTAACTGATAAGATGTTATTTATACAATCGAATTCAGCACTTCCTTCATCTGCTCTGGTACACAAACTCATTAGGCCTGTAGTTTGCAAGCCTGATTGTAAGGTCAAACGGGCGCCAATTATCGGACAAGTTGTTCAAACAGTTGCTACTTCTTAGAGAAAATTAAAGAAACTGTTTCAAACAGTGTAATACAAAATAACAGTGGAAATAAAGCATGTGTTTCCTGACTGAATTACCTGATCCCAACTATGCATGTAATTTGTAATTTGATGTAATTGAAATTACGTAATTTGTAATTTGTAATTTCAAACAAATTTCTAAAGTAATTTGTAATTTGTAATTCAATTACATTTTCCAAAGTAATTTGTAATTTGTAATTCAATTACATTTTACTGTGTAATTTGCCCATCCCTGGTAACCTGGTGCAAAAAAGAGAACCTTAGTTCTGAAGGAGAACTGCATTTGATGCAGCGTGATGCCTGTTGCTAATTATAGATTTCTTTAGTTGTTGCTCAGAGTATAACCGATCGCTTTGCTGAGTCACATTGGACCAGTTTTGTACAACAAAGATACTGCGTTCTGTCTTCTAAAGGTCTGAAAGTGGAGTAGGTCCTACTCACTCGGTGTCTGTGATTTATGTTTTAGTGTTTGCTCGCCTCATGATGAATTATGAAATCTTCTCATGAGAACTAGTATAACTCTATGCAATATAATTTGGTCGGAGATTTATATATGTCAAGAAAGTACCATATGAAGATTAAATGATAAAGAAGGAGAGTTTAAAGATTTAAATTTAAATAGAAGCTGAATCAGTCAGAGGCTGAAGACAATAGAAAAAGTTTTTAAACAGAAGCTGAACTTGAACGAGAGGCTGAAGACAATCGAAAATGTTGCTGTGCAGTGTGGGTGTCCAAAATGCAGTATTATTACAATGCAAGCAATCTGAAATTGATCAAATAACAATGAGTATTGGGTTTTAATAATTATTTATTAGTAACTTCTATCATGCCGGTGTCTAATGCACAAGGCATCAACCAGTGGCACAGGAAAACCAAGCCATAATGAGGTCAGTCCACGAAGACAGAGAGGTAGCCTTTAGTAGTCCAATGGATAATTTATAAGCAATAGGATACCCTATGCCTGTACAATGTGCATACAGGCAGATATATAATATGCTACACCCTGCATTTTTAACTCTGCCAGTGGGAGCCATATCAAGTGGGGTGATTTGATAATTGTGCAGAGGAGATGAATTAAACTTGAGGTCTGCCTATAATGATCCATGCTCTAAGCAGAATTTTATGTGTGCCATATGTAATTTGAGGTTGTCATGCTAGTGTAATATGGCACCTTGCAACCGTTTCCATTAAATATTATTTACAATCAGCATAATATTATGGAAAAGCATTACAATTTTTAAATTTAACATTTTTAATTGGTGATTTGAGCTGCTTTTGAAAATGATATGATGTCGATACTTTAACGAGGCATTGGATTTTATGACATCTCTAAATTGGTTGTTCTTGAGTTTGGTCTGAAGTTTATGTTCATTTCATGTGTGTGTGTTGGATAGTTCTCAGAAGAACTTGCTGAGTGAAGTGGCCTGGGAGACTTTTATTCTGAAAGGCTTTCATAGTCTCGTGATTTCTTTTTATGTTGTTGACAATCGCTTCAAAGAATGTTAAGCTTTACCTGTAAAATAAGGAAGTCTGATGAACAGTCAGATGTTTTGGGCTTCAGCCAAAGCATCCATCAACACAAGGACCTCTCATCTGGTTTGATAGTCTCGTGATATAGATCAGAGGTGACCTAACATAAACACAATGTACTTTATTCATTCATTCATTCATTACTTGAATTTGTATAGTGCCTCTTCAAGGGAACTACTCAGAGGCGCGCACAACCCAAGCGCGGCCAAATAGGATCATTTTTAGTTGAGAGAGGAATGACTGAGAAGGGGTTCTAGGAAGGGAGGCCATTCCAGGTCGAGGGGCCAATCACAGAGAAAGCACGGCTCTGCCTGGTGGAGGTACGAGCAAAAGGGACAGAGAGAAGAGGGCGAGCCTCGAACACTAAGGATACACTAACACTTTATGTTGCCTAACTTAGCTTGCTTTAACTTACCGTGACCTATGTTGTATCTTTGGACATTAGTTAATGGGAGTAGGAGCACTCCACTGAGCATTCTCTTATCCTTTCAGTTAATGGGAGTAGGAGCACTGAGCATTCTTACTTATTTATATATTCTGTATTCTCACTTACTAACTAACTAACTTACTTGATGCAAAAACATTTATTATCAGGATGCCATATACTTTTTAGCTGTGTTTATAAACGGCAAATGTCAACAAAAGTGTGATTAGCAATTGGTTAATAAGGACTTACTTACTTACTTATTCTCTTATCCTATCATTTATTGGGAGCAGTCTAGCAGAGGTTTGGAGCTTTTTTGAGCATGAACTAGTTAGATCTGGAACTGAAGTCTGCTAATCGGATACACATGGTGTAAAAACTTGCAGCTATGTCTGTGCCTTGGAAGTCACTTTAAGCTGTTGCGGTTTTGCATAAATTTTAGTCCGCTTTAGTCTTGCACCAACAGATGTCTGGCTCATTTACAGAGCACTGACAGCAGAATAAATGGAAAGCCATCATTATTTGATGGAAAAACGATACCAGCCACAAATTCTCTGTATGGAGTGAAGACAACATAGACAGTTCCAATGACTCAGACTCTGTCTGCAAAACATACATGCCAAGTTTGTTCTTACTATTTCGATGATGGTAGTAGGCCTACAGTCTTCTGGTTGAACCTTGGACTGAAACATAACACAGTTTGAAGAAAAACTCTGAGCAGTGTTGCATGAGAAACCATCATAGTTAGTGTACCAGATGACTCACACAGAGCATCTTACTGCACGAAGTGGGTACTGACTTAGCGTGGATTTTTTAAAGTGGGACCTCCTCTTCTGGCAGGATTGGAACTGCCTTCGCCCTCTTTTATTGCTAGGCATATGAGTTTATCTACGTAAAAAAATGTTGAATTCTGCATAGAATTTAATTGCCTTCTTGATCAGGTTTATTGGGTTCAACCTTTCAAGTCTTTTCTAGTGCTTACTGCTGCGAATTTGTAATTAGATTTTTAAGTTGAGGAAAAAGCATGTTGATTTAGAGAGCCAGGCACTGGTTTTGGGCAAGTGAACACTGGTCTTTGAGTCATTGACCTGTTACCAGTGCTACTTAATTCTTTTAATTTTTTTACCCTCAAAGGTTGCCTGTTTTTATTAGCGGACTGATCTTCTGGATATTGACCTGATTACTGCTTGGTTTTTGTGCACCATCGATCAATACCATGTGCATTAGACACCAGTGCAATAGAAGTCACTAATTACAATTACTAATTACACTTACTAATCACAATTACTAGGAATGATATGCACCACTTTCACTGAGCTGTGCTATAACAGTTAGGGCACTTATTTACAATCCAGACTATAGAAGTCACTAATTACAATCCAGACTATAGAAGTCACTAATTACAATTCACACTCCCTGAAAAAGATGACACTAACTTTATACCTAGGGTACTGTTTAGACGGTGACTCATCTTTATGTTAACTTCTCCACACTATAATTACCTCAATTGTCACTGAATGCGGTTTTGTCACTCAGATTTCAATAAACGAATATATATATATATATATATATATATATACATATATATATATATATATATATATAATAATAATAATCTTTTCTTTAATTTAGCGCCTGACAAAGCACTGCGCTGTACATTTACATGTTATGCAATTTAAATCTTAACTACTAACAGAACAGACAGTTTGCAATACAACGGCGCTAATAGCAGCCTACAAAGCATATCCGCACCAGCACGGGGCTCTAACTCAGTACCTCTCGGTCTCTGTGCCAGATGTTATCCAAAGCGCCACAGGCCCCCATATATATATATATATATATATATATATATATATATATATATATATATATATATATATATATATATATATATATATATATATATATATATATATATATATATATATATATATATATAGACTATCAAGGAGACGAACTTTTTAAGCAGTCTCACAATCACGACACAGGTTCTAGAAATAGGAATAATTCTATTTGGTTGTTGAAGGTTCAGTTTGGTTTGTGTGTTTCGTGTTTTGGTTGAAGTTTCATGTTTTTGAGCATGGTGCAGTTTATGTCCATTCATGCTGAGCGAAACTGACAGGTTGTGAAGTCGTAGCCAGGATATTTAGCACGACTTTACCCTGAATTTTGAACAATCCCAGTTTTTTGTTGTAGGTCAATGAAAGAAGTGGTGACTTTGGAAATGTGTTCAGCGTTGTCATAAATCTCCGCATGTTGGAGTGCTGATTTTGTCTTTTGTTAAGCTGTCTCATTCAGTGACTAATGCTGGTGTGCTCATTGCTTTCAACGGCGGCTACAGACATGCTACAGTTAATGTCAGTTACAAGTTCCCATGAGCAACACTGAAGTTTAAGCCATTAAACGAACAAGATGTAGTGTTTTTAAAATGGTGTTTTGTAGATTTTTTAGGATGTAAGGGGATGTAGCTTGAGCTGTTGACACAGGCTGACACACAATTTTTTCCGTGAAAAATCATGTAACAATGGCAGTTGCTTTCTTAATTGTGTCAAAGGCACCCGTGTCTAGCGGTGCCAGCTGAAAAAAGAGGTTCATATTGTAAAAGGTATAATGGCAGGGCATGCTGTGACTGACACATTTTATGACAACCTCTAAAGAGAGGCTCCTCAGAAGTAATGCAAAGGTGGAACGCCTCTTTAATGTAATGTGATGTAATGTAATGTAATTGAACATTTATATAGTGCCTCTTCAAGATATCAACACAATATATAGGCCTATATTTGTTTAATAGTTCTGAATGACAAACCACAATCAGTAGGGTACTCTGATGCTGCCATGTTAAAAAATGGACCCTGCCAGCATTTCAGTGGGAATCAGACTGGACCCATAAGGGCTCTGTACGGGTCCCGTGAATATGTGTCCTGTATGGGCTCCATGTGGGAATGCTTCATGGGGAGCCCTAGTTATTAAATCCAAGGCTGTACATCCTCTCCACTTTCTGACTGAGGTTGGTGCTCAAGTCAGTGTCCTCGCGAAATAAGTATGCATACCCAGTTTATCATTGGACTTAGCTCCATCCCCTTATCCGTTTTTGTCTGCTTATGGGTGTCCTCCATACCCCTTTGCAGATGTCCCTAAATGGACGACCCCCACCCCCCAAGCGATTGACAAGGAACATATGCCTGATCCAGGTTGATTTTGTGAATGCATATCATAGAAGTGTGTGTCTTTGAAATACATTTTATATCGATTCTTATATTTTTGTAATGGAGTTGACATGAATTTTGTGTTACATGCGTCACTTTAGTTGGATTACTTAAAGTTTAAGTAATCCAACTGGCAACTTCCATTCATTCCATTTTTTGACCAGTGTTCAAATTGCCATGAGTGCTGGCTTTCAGGCACATAGCGAGACTTCAATTCAAGAGGAGGCAACTTCACAGACCATTGGCAAAATCCTGGTCATTGGGGTCATTAGTCAATTGAAGTTCCAGCATATGAAAAGCAAGAGGGAGGCTACTGCATCCTCTTGCCTCAATGTAGCTGCGCCTATGCTGGCTTTCACACATATATTGCAAAAACAGTGTTGTTGAAACGTACCAGTGCCTGGGCATATATAAATATATAATTATATCGACACTGTCACGATTCTCACGAACCGTTGACAAGTTCTTTTTTTTCTAGCCAAAATCTGCTATGCAGTAATATTCATTTTGACAGTGATTTAATCGAAGACACACAGTGAATATAAAGAGAGAAAGTTTGTAGGACTAATAAGTCAAGTGGCCTTACAAAATAGGCTGTAAGTATGGGCCTGCTGACTAACAGTTACTGTATTATTGAAAATGAAAGACTTCTTAGTATACATTGTGACAAGTTACTGGAGTCAGCCCTACATGTTTATTACCATGGAACATACATTATTGCGACTAGACATCAGAGGCTAGAGTGTTGATTTCATTAGGCTAACAGGGTCACCGCCCTCGGCCACGGCCTGCCGCTATTACATCATTAGACATGTGAGCATGGTAATAGTGTGAGACTGTCTGGAAGGTTTTGTCACAGTGTTGCAACATGGGCCTTGTTTTGACCCTCTGAACTTTTGTAGGCTGTGAGCTAAGGTGAAGAAGAGCAGTGCCTTAAGCTAGCCCTGAGGCAGCCATGGGTATGAAGTGTTTGCGACTTCATTTTCTTAGCCTCGGCATGTGAGGGCGGGTGGCCAATCCTCTGCCTCGTCATCTCATCGCATACACCGGCAGTGTATGGTCGTTAAATACTCATCAAGCTGGAGACTGGCTATAGGGGGGTGCAGATGAAGCAGAAATCTCGAACCAAGTATCTTCCCTGGCAGGGATTTGAACCCCGACATCTTGATTGACAGTCCAGTATACTAACCACTACACTTTCAAGCACTGAGCTAAATTAACTATGAATTAACGTTAGCACTCATGTGTGTGAACGAAGAACGGTTGTATGAGCTATCGTCAAAAGTTGCGGACACAGCTTAGAGGGAACATCATTGGCTATTGAAGACTTGCTTTGATTTAGCGTCAAGGATAAGCTGGTCTTCCGTGATGTGCCTTTTGTGTGGCACTGAGAAATGTTGGATCAATCAATCAAGATTCGTTTAATTCAATAAATCCAGTTGTCAAGTTACAAGTAACACCAGTTAGCTGGTCCAAGTTAGAGTTAGTTATTGGAATAATTATAAGTCAAATTAATACATATCTTTGAATACGACACGCGGGAGCTAGTTACGCTTATCATTGGTGGGAGGGTGAAGCAGTGTTATTTCTATTAACTGTAACTGTAACTGAAATAGCAAAATAACTGAAAAATGTTGGTCAGTTAACTGTAACTGTAACTGAAACTGAAAAATACTGAATAACTGAAACTGTAATAGTAACTGAAAAATAGAAAACTGTATAACTGAAAAATAACAAAGTTAACTGAAAAATAAAAAAACATGAGTGTTTTCTTACCTACTTTTGAATGGTAATCCTACTCTAGTCTACGGTCGAGTTTATATACTCATTTCACTTCTAGTTTCTTTTCAGTTTTTTCTATGCTAGTTTCACTTCTGGTTCCATTTTCAGTCTTCTATGCTAGTCACTTCTGGTTACTTTTCAGTTTTCTATATTCGTTTCACTTCCGGTTCCTTTTCCTTTCGTTATGTTGTCATTGGCGCTAAACCGTTAATTCGTAAAACAATCCACGACTACGAGAATAATGTTTAAGCCAAGTAGTGGTCGAAAAGTAGAAAGTGGCGTGTGGGAACATTTTGTTTATGAAGCCGCAGACGACAAAAGTCGATGTTGTGTTCGCACTGTTGCTTTCAAGGATGCTGAAAACAACGAGTGTGGCACACTAATTGTCGGAACAGAGCAAGTGTTAATCTGGAACGTCGTGTTTTCTTTAAATATAAACCGACAATACGTTGATTTGCTGTGTAAATATTTCTGGTAACTGTTCAGAATACGTGTGGTCAGTGTGTCATTAGTCATGACTTGTGACAAAAATAACTGATGCTATAACTGAAAAAATAAAAGAGAAATAACTTAAACTGTAACTGAAAGATAAAAAAATAACTTTTAACTGAAAATCTGATTTCAGTTAACTGTAACTTATCTTTAACTGAAAAATCATAACCCCCCGCTATCTTTGTGATTCAATTCGCCGACCCTTTCGGCTGCCTCTGGTCGCTCACTCCGCTCTTTAGACCGGCATGACCTTCTCGTACCTCGGTCGTGGACTGCTACAGTAACTGCCCAGCATCGCATCCTATGCATCTGTTGGTCCTATGCTATCGAATGACCTTTCCTCTACGATTCGATCTGTGATCTTAACTGGGGTATTTCGGCCTCTTCTTGCTGTCTTAAGTCGTTTCTTTTTTCGCAGGGCTCTTCGCACTGGGAGCGCTTCTGATTGGGTATTACTGTGAGAGGCGCTTTATAAATTTCTAAATACAATACAATACATTACAACACAATAGAATTGCAGCCTACCTCCATGTGATGCTCGGCACTTATTGCTTTCGAAAGATAGAAATCTCCTTCCAAATAATTGTTGAATGAGCTGAAATAAATAAAACAAATATGATTAGACGGTTGATCAACATCTGGTGGGAACCATGCTGTTCCTGGCACAAGGCTTGTCTTCATTCATGAGGTTGTGTCTCTTTCTCCTCGTGCTTGCAACTCTTCCGTCAGGAGTGTCTTTTGCTTTAGCAGAAAATTTACCTCTTCCGATTAGTTTACGGTTCTTGATTTTGCCCGGTTTCAATGTATAATGCATCCTTCTGAAGTTTGCAAGAAGGGCATTATCAAATTACGGATGTGTTGTATTTAAGGTAGGGATGAGCCGAATGGCAGTTTTTACCGATTTCCGATTCCGGATAGTTGGCCTGCTATTATCGCCGATTCCGATCCGAATAGTTAATAAAACAGAAATGAAAACAAAATCTTGTTTATTCTCGCTAGATGTAATTCCAATGAGAGTTTATGCACTGAACTATTTAAAAGAAATTAACATTTGAAAGTTTGAAACCGCGTGGCAAAAGAAAAAAGCCTGACTGTCCGCCATTTTGTTGACACGTCGAGTAACAATTTTACGGTACGTGACTTTTGGGCGCGGCCGTTTTGGCGCAAGCCGTTTTGGCGCAACCGTTTTGGCGCCGGCCGGTTTGGCGCCGGCTGTTTAGGCGCCGGCCGTTTGGCGCCGGATGCTTAGGCGTCACCGTTTGGACCGACTATGGCTTGATTACGAGTGACACTAATCTACCGTAATGAAATGGGAGCTGGATTGATAAAAATAATTGTTTCAATGGTAGCTGGATTGATGAAAATAATTGTTTCAATGGGAGCTGGATTGATGAAAATAATCGTTTCAATGGGAGCTGGATTGATGAAAATAATTGTTTCAATGGGAGCTGGATTGATGAAAATAATCGTTTCAATGGAAGCTTGGATTGATGAAAATAATTGTTTCAATGGGAGCTGGATTGATGAAAATAATTGTTTCAATGGGAGCTGGATTGATGAAAATAATTGTTTCAATGTGAGCTGGATTAATGAAAATAATTTTTTTACATCACTGGAAGCTGGATTGTTGACAGTAATCATGGACACAGGTGTGTCTGATTTTTGAAAGAAAGAAAAAATAATACAGCATTAAAAAGATGGTATTAATTTACCAAATTCTATATTCGTCAATCCAACTCACCACAAAAATTGGCTATGCTACTGATATTAAAAATAACATTATTTACTACGCTTATTAAGTGCTGCCAAAACGTCCGGCGCCCAAACGGCCGGCGCCTGTAAACGGCCGGTGCCCACAAAACGGCCGCGCCCAAACGAAGCCTCGGCGCCCAAACGGCCGCGCCAAAACGTCCTGCTTCGACAATTTTATTATTTATACGGACTTTCAATTAATTAAAGATTACCGCAGGAGCTCGCCAAAACAGGTTAGTATTTCTGTATTAATGAAAGAAGAAATTGCTTTGGTCAAAAATATGACTTTTTTGGTATTTGGATCGGTAGTCCTGGGATCGCCGATTCCGATTAATGCCGATTAGTGCAAAATCCGGCCAGATCCGATTTCCAAACGGATAATCGGCTCATCCCTAATTTACGGCATCTGCTTAATGATGCCGTGTCAGGAGTATATGTGGAACGGTTTTCCAAAATCAGTTCGTCAATGAACATCTCTTGCTCAATTTAAATCTAAATTAAAAACTCATAATTTAAAAAAAAATTATTATATTCTCATTGCACTATGTCTAGGAATGTAGCCCTCGTGCAAGGCTTGGTTTTGTTAAAGCGCGCCATAAATCTTTAGTCGTTTTGTATTGCATACAACTCTTTGTTATCAGCTCCATATGAAAAAGTAATAGTCAGACTTAAGAAATATCTGTAAAAACACAGGAAGATCAGTTAATTGAAAACTGTTCCAAGCAGTAATTATAACCTACAAGTCTGATTCAGAGTTGTTAATTTAACGTAAGCCTACACGGACTTAGAGTAAATTCGAGAAAAATTATTTGTGGAAAGAACAAGGTTGTATTAGATATAACTTTATATTACACAAGATTCTATTATATTAGTTCACGCCATATCAGAATTATATTACGTTAAGACTGCAATCGATTAAATTGGATATTGGTCCTTTGCACAAATGGTTCAGCACTATTGACAGGTTATTAAGAGCGCTGTATAAAGGTCCAGATACATGTAGCCTATAATAGACGTCGAAAGTGTGAATAAATAGGACAAGAAGATAACTCTAAGAATGTAAAGAACATAATAGTGTCATTTTTAAAATAAGGTGAAAATTAAGGCAGGAAGACTTTATTCTCACACTCGATCAAAGGTAGAAAGGTGAGGATCGGTGTGTGAATTGCAAGATTGATACTGTTTTGCCTCGGGAAGAACCGTCATCTGTTAACAAAAAACGTTAACTGCCATTACACATTTTCAAGTGAAATTATTATTCAAGTTTCCAGCAGTTCAGAAGTAACAGTCAAGACGGTATAAAATAGAACATATAGCGTCCGAAACAGGATTAGCCGAAACTTCAAGCCTTTGATACCTTGAATCCTATTACTTATGACAGCTGGGGTTTGCTTTTTTTAAACATGTAGAAACTTTCTGAACGTCGTCTACGGAACAAACACCAGAAAAAGATGGGACAAAACGCAAAAATGACACGCCTCCGTAGGCTCACACGCCTCAATAAAACCTCAAGAATTGTCGATGCTTAGAAGATGAAGCGCAAACTTTACCGCATCAATCCTAAAACGTTTCACCATTTGTAACCTCTAACTCGCTTTTGCTTTCAGTAAAGGATGGATGCCATCTCCTGATATAATATGTTAACTGTTGCGTTTTGACGACAGGATTACTCTCAATAAACGAATATAGTATAACCTTATCATATTCGTTTATTGAGTTATCAACAGGCAAATCGCTGTAGGTGTAGAAAGAAAACATTGGATGACATGAAGTAATAGCTAAGCAAGAGTTTAGGAATAACATACGAGATATAATGTTTCGTGAGTCTTTATCAGGAAAGTTAAGGTTATCTGGTTATGAGGTCTGTTCCTGACAAAATAGGGGTGATATGCTTGTTGGGAAAAGGCCTCTGCCTGAATGGTTCTCATTTAACAGGACCACTTTGAATAGAGAAGTTAGCAACAACTTTCGTAGAGGCGGAATTTGTGTGAATAAATCCAGAGCGCTTTAGTCTGTTCATCAGATTTTCAAGGTGGGATTTGTCCTTTTCGTCCGCCAGTGCCCACCAGGAAGGGGAGGGATACATTCTTTTAATGGTTGCGCGAGTGATCAGTTGTAGATAATCTGTGGATGCACCATGGTTTTTGAGTGTTTTAAGTGCGAAAAGAGAAGCAGAGCCACTTTTCATGACTTGGTTGATATGTTCTGAGACTGATAGTTTTTCTTCAATGGTAACATCTAGAGCTTTTAAGGAGGTAGAGCGAGGAATACCTGTGATTGAGGGCTTGTTAGGTAGTGAAGATTGATTATGTTTGACAACTGCCATTTTACAAATTTTGGTTAATTTTATTTTTAGGGTCTTTTCTTTTGACCAGTAGATACGTTGAAGTTCTGTTTAAGCGGTGTGAAGGGAGTTTGATCTCATGAAGAGGTAAGACTCGTCAGCGTATTTGGAGAGACGATTTTGAGGATGAATGGGGTGGAGTTCGGCGGTGTCAGCAATAAAACCAGTGGGCCAAAAACTGAGCCTTGGACGACACTACAGTTAATTGAAATTAGTTGCGATTTATGACCTTTCTAGGCTTTTAGATGGTGTAGTGATTCCTACCGTTTAGGTAGTTAATTAGCCAGTTGTAAATGTGGTCAGGGAGGGAGAGAGAAGCAAGTTATTGGGCTACTGCAGAGTGACTAATAGAGTTAAGGTTTAAGAAAATTCCATTGATATAATTACAACATGGCCATTTGTTTTAAGAAGGTCAGTGGCATGGTGTATCATGGAAACAGTAGCAGCGGTGGTGGAACCGGTGGGCTTAAAGGCATATTATTTTTTCATGACGGGAAATGTGTTTTGGTAAATGTTCATCTGTAAGCGTGAACATTGAACAACTAGGCGTTCAACGATTTTTGATAATACTGGAAGGACTTATAATTATTGGACGGAAGTCTGACGTTTGAGAAGGGTAGGGAGTTTAGACATGGGGTGGATTATAGCAGGTCTCCATTGGCTAAGAACAAAGGACAGTGTTACTGATTGGGTAGCGTTCTTAGTATTCGAGAGTAGTCGGAGGTGCTAAGCCTTAGAAACCATGCTGGGGAGCCGTCATGACCAACAGCAGTGTGTTTAAGACAATCACGTAGATGGAATATTAAAGTATGTGGATCTGCTGTGGGGAGGGGTGGATTTGAGGAGAGGTGCAGAGTAACTGGGACCATGAGATGCGTTGGCGAAGTAGTTATTGAGATCGTCATCACCAAGGGAGGATGGAAGATTGTAATGTTTGGCTATCTTTGTGATTTGGTTGACTTTTTTCCAAAGGGATGTAGATTCTTTTCGAGGTTTGGAGTATTTGAGAAGTGAAGCGTTGTTCCTTGAGATTGTCTTAATGTATCTATCCAGAGGGATAGAGATTCTGCTTTCTCTATTTTTCCGTGTCGCATAAAACGGTTCTTGATTCGACGCATTCGTTTGATTTCCGGGGTTACAAAGGGATGATCTGTTGATGTGATAGTGATTGTGCGAAGAGGGTAGTTTTGATTTAATCGGGCGGTAGCCTCAAAGTAGAATTGTTCCAAGCTTCTTGACAGTTGGTGGGTGAGGCGAGGTCCGGGTCAATGGTTTCTAATCCGCGTAGGGCAAAAGTGTGTTGTGAAATAGATCTTTTGCTGATAGTGAGAGTATAGTGTTTCTTTCCTCTACCCAGTATTTGGTTGCCAGTGGTGGAAAATATAGCTTTATGGTCTGTTCGGATGGCTGAAGAGATGGCTTTAATCTTGAACAAAGCGAGGACTGAAACCGGTAACTGATCAAGAATTTTGTCACTACGGGTGGGTTCAAAGACTGCAGGAGATATTGCTGTAAGTTCTGTGATTTTTTCATCGATATTGAGACCACTAAAATCTTCCCCTAATATTTTTAGAGCTTTGTTGTCTTTTAAAGTTTTTCTTCGACTGATTTTTTGAGCCAATGAAGTAGGGTGCTAAGCGAATATATTGGACTTGGGGTGGTATAGGGCACCTCACTAATTCATAGTCTGCCTTGAAGAAGTTGAGTCGTTTCACATAGCCTTTGACTTCCTGGGTCTGCTCCATGAATAATTCCCATCTGACACCCTGATGACGATCACTAGTGTGAAAATGCTCCCTACACTCTCATTCTCTACCATATTTTCATCTGATGTCATCACTAAGTCATAAATGTCGTCTCCACTGATTGGCTCCATAACTTGTTGTTGCATAAAGCTGGCATCAGTAACATCCAAGAATATCCTATATTTTTCTCTCCCCCCTTCCAATTTTCCCCCACACAATATGGTGATCAAGGAGACAAGAAGGTTTCCTTATTAAGGCAAGACTTTGATGAGAAGATGTCGATTGAGACTCCAGCGATTAAGTAAGACTCTAGCCAGCGAGAGGGTTTCAGTGGGTGAGCGAGACTTCGATGAGGAAAACGTCGAGCGAGGCTTCAGCGAGCGAGTCTCCAGAGCCAATCGAAGTTCACGATAGCAAATGTCCACCATGAACGAGGTAATTAATTATCCTGTCTCTCACGCCTATGTAGCCGTCATTGGCCAGCGACTAGAGAAAGACCTACCTGCGCCGCCTGGCGCCAACAGGCATCACGCCAGAAGCGACACACTTTCGCGACAGTTCCAGTGCATTGTAGTTCGCCAATAATCGAGCGTTTACGATGTAAATAGCCGGGAGGACGCTCGAGGAACCGGTGATCGAGGCAGGACCCGGCCAGCGTTGCCAGGAGGAATCAGTTACATTGGGCTGCTCCGATGCACAGGCTCAGATTTAGGTCATAGACAGAGCATTTTCTGACCTTCGTAGTCGCAGATAATTGGAATAGGCCTTCTCTTACGTTGGCCTCATCTCCTTCATATGCACTGTAGAAGGCGCAATTGGTGAAGGCGAGAGAGCGTGCGATGTTTAACTCATGACCCCTTCAATCAACCTCGACCCACAGGCCCTACTACAATACATTACAATACTCGTTCATTGAAACTCAAAAGCTGACACAGACGCAACTTCTACAAATTACATGGTTGGGGCTTCTATGGGGCAGCGTAAACTAAGTCAGTAGGCGTTCTTATTATAATACAAGATGCGGGATATGTAATTACGGTCGTCTTTTTTCATGTAGGGTAAAGTTATGCGTCCTAGCTCGGAGGTTACGCTTACTACTGCGGGGTTGGGGAAGTAAATTTCGGAGTATAATTATAGTAAGGTTCTCTAATGATTGCTTGGAAGAGCCTATCGTCCGACTTCATGGACAGTTGAGCGGCAACTTCAGCGGTTGCAGGCAAAAACTGCAACGGATCATTCTCTGAAACAAGTGGTCTATGCTGTCCCTGCTTTTTGTTGGTGTAACCCCACCATGCCGGGGAGGCGTAGATGATATGCGCAACCGTTGTTGCCATGGTGATGTTGTGAAGTGCTGCCGACTGGAGTCCGTGCGAGCGGAGCACTCTCAGGGCGTACAATGCACCGCATACAAACTAGCTCGGCTGTTCCGGCCGTGCACGATTCCTGCGTCATTTGGCCGGTCACGGTTCACTGCTCTTAAACGGGCGTCCATTTCTTGACTCTTTGGCCAAAAATTCGGTATATTCCCGAGGAAAGTTAGTTAGATCAGAGCAGTTCTTGCGTGACTGGTAGAAAAACAACATCGACAGCTGATCGAGATAAGACCAGCTGTCCTTTACTAAGATATAAAACTCAACGCTAATAACGAGATGGAAAAACAGAGTGTGTGGTAGCCCCTTCCTTCCCTATTGTCCTGTCAACTACTGAAAAACTTTGTGAGGCTTCAATTTTAATTTCTTAACAAAAAGAACGATAGATAGATATTCGTTTTATTTTCTGACAGGTTGACAGACCGCAACCAGTTACAATAGAAATATGTTATGATGATGACTCTTAGTTTTTCGACTGGGGAAACGCTATCATAGACAAAGATCTTCTTTATCATCTATAGTTCTAGAGATACTCTAGGGGTAAAATTTCCCTCAGGAATAGATAGCACGTGAGGCGCGGTGGTGTATGGGTATGTTCGGTGCCTTGCAGCCGGAGGGTTGCAGGTTCGAATCCACCTCAAGCCGCCGCGTAGGGACCTTGAGCAAGTCCGCGCACAATTGCTCTGCAATATAATTGCTTCTGCGCCGCCGCGGCGTGTGCACTTCTGAGCTTGGGGCAACCTTAGTAAGAAGGGCGATATCAAAGATCCGTTTTATTGTATTGTTGCATACAAAGCATCTCTGTTTGGTGTCTCTTGAAGCGGTGTTATACAAATATCCGAGTACAACTAAAATTACAGCAACAAGCAAAACTGAAACACTTAGAAATGCTCTAAGGGCATTTACAAAATTATGATGCGCCGGTGCGCCCGAGTAAGATGAACGAATGCTTACTTTGACTGTTGGGATCACATAATCATGCCACAGCGACCGACCGTCGTACAACCCTTCATCATCTTTGTATGGTTCGAAGACTAGAGCGAAATAACCTGCCACTTGAGTGGTTACCGGCACAAAATAAACAGTCACTACTACTATGTCTTCACCTTTCCAAATTAGAAAGCACTGCGCCGAGGACGCAGTATTATTCCCCATGCGGTACCTGTACATGCAACATGGCATTTGTTCAGTACCATTGACGCAATGATGACAGGTGAATGGAAGAGTTGATCTAAATGTAACGTTGAAGGTGGATTCATTGATCAATCTCATGCTGTAACTCTCGGCGGTGCTCTAAGATAGACAACAATCAGATTCATAATATTTAGCTGGAAATTTAGTCACATTTGCTTAATCCATTTATTATGTGAATTGTCGCATTTTTATAACTATAAGTGAAATTCGTGGTCTCATTTTAATCACGTTGTTTCACGTTGTCAACGGGTATAATCCACTTAGAATCCACGAATTTTATTGATAACATTCCAATCACATTAGCCACATGATTTGTAAAATAAATTATGTAGACCACAGCTTTATATGCATATGCATATATATATATAATATATGTATATATATATATATATATATATATATATATATTGATAAATTTCACAACAGGCGTCAAATTCAGATATAGAATTAGAAAAAAATAAAGTCATGCAAAGTAAAAGAAATTTCTTACACAAATATTTTACTAGCAGTGCTTAAGCATACTTAATATTGAGAAGAGCTTAAATTTGACAGATTTGGCCTAATTTTTCCTTTTAGTTTTTTACTATGTGAAACACATACAACTTTGATTCCTAAATATTTACAACTCCGTTACTTAATAAATACACAATACAATATACTGCCACTGTTTATAATTAGTGATTTATTAGTATAAAGTGTGCATTAAATAATTACACAGCAACCTAAATTATTTTGATGACAAATTATCTACATGTAGGATACCATTGAATAAATTCATTTTAAGAGAAAGATAATGTAACACAGTTGTAGTAACGGATTTGTAAAATATTCATAATTAGGTCTCCATGCTTACCGGACGAGTTAAGATAAAAAAAAATAGTTAAGACTTAGTTTATAGTGGCCAGGCTGTCAGTTTCAACTCAATATTATTTTTTGAAAGAAAGAAATTGTATATAGGCCTATACGCAAAGTGCAATAATTACAGTCACGGAATTGTAAATTTTGTTTATACTATTACATTACCGGATAAATTTCCGAAAATTGTCAACAGAAGCAAACATACATATTGATTTTTTGTTGGTAAAATCAATGCAGACATGTTCCCTGGTATCGAAGATGTCAATTAAAAAAACCGAGAGTTTTCAATTTATTTCACAGATGGCAGAAACCCATTCGAATCGTAACGGTGTTGTAACCAATATTTGAAGACAGAGGGTTTATTTATTTTTTAATTATTTAGTTAGTTAACAAGTGAATAAAAACCATATAGAGCAATGGATGTATGTAAGTTAATGATCTAAAATTATAAAACATCAGTTCAGCGTTTCAGCTGTTACCCTAACGTAACGTTGAATTGACTCACCATTAGAAAGGACAATGCAATTTCGGGTTAAAATTGAACTTTGTAATTTTTTTCTCATACTCATCGCTAAATAATATAATAGAAATAATTTATTTTAACTAATTCATGCCCTACAATGTATTTAAGAATTATAAATTATAATTTTACTCTTTGTGTAAGCCGTCCAGAGGAGAGGACGGAAATTTATCTAATTTGCCTCCTGTTGTGAAATATACCCAATGCCCATATACATAAAAATATATGTGTTTATGAGTAGGCCCTATTTGTGTAGGCACGTGTGTAGAAATATGTAGGCGTGTGCATACATTTATGTATTTATACATAATTAGAGCGTATTTTTCCACCTCTAAAGCGGCGTAAAATTGTGCCGCACTCGTCAGGCGCAAAGTAGTATCGACGTAACCGTCCCAGTATGACTCCACTTGGCAGGAAATCTGTAGCATAAAAGCACCAATAACTCACTTCAAATTCTGAAAATTTGAAGCTTACGCTGTTATAGTTTCAAATGAAAATCAAAGGAACAGTGAAAATGTGTGAATTACTAACTATTACAACTCGAGGTAAATGAAAAGTCAAAACATTCGCTGTGCAGGTGCAATATTTGTGAATCTGTGGAGTGTATAATACTGAAAGATGACTTGTTTGGCCAATGTGTCTTACCTTGTAAAGTGTGTGAATCTCTCATAATATGGATTCTAGATTCAGTGGGAATCCAGTGCAATCATTGCACTTTGGACGATGCATGCTCGTACCTGCACATAGCTATTACCATAGAACCGCACGATTCTTACAAAGGCATTGTGATATGTTGGAAGATTAGGGTTTTTTATGGTCGAAGCCAAGGAGTTCTGAAGTCACTTATTCGTATACTTTTACAAATTTAGCTTTCTGTGATGCAGGTTAACAGTTGGTTATAGTTATATAGTAGGTCTAGTTTTTAGTTCTAAAGTGTGAAGTATAAGAAACAACGTGAAAAAAAGAACTGTAAAACCTTGCTTTGAGAATAAATATCGATTAGATGTATTGAGTAACAGCAATGATTCAAACACAGAAGCAGAAACAAAATCTAAATCTAAAAAAATTAAATTGAAAGCTAAAGGCTCTATGTAGAACGAAGGATAACCGAAATTACTAGAGCAAATTTAAGAACAACATCCAGCACCCTATGATTACGAAAAGCACGACAATCACGAATGTTGTAAACAGAGCATAACGCCTAAGCTTCATTTTTTTAAATTAAGGCCATCATTGCTGTTCAATAGACAACAGTAAAAGTTGCCGTAAAAAACGATCGAAAGTGAAATATACCTCTCTTCCAAGTCGTCCTCTCAGATGAAATTCGCTCAGTACGACGACGAAGTTACTGTCAGGGTTTAGGACGGTTGGTTCGAGGCGTTCCGGGGGTCTATATGCACCTTCACCAATGTACTCCAATGGTTGTCCGTCAAACAGGAACGTAACACGGAATCTTGCGTTGGAGTCATCCGGTTGCGGGTCATATTGGACTTCGCAGGTGAAGTAAATTTCTGCGCTCAGTTCGCTGTCGCTAATGTTAGGTCCAGAAAATATTGGCAACTCCATTGCTGGAAGATAGCCTGTAAAATAAAGAATGTATTGCGAAATGGACTACTTGACAATCCAACTATAGGGCCTACTGCTCCTTTTCAACCATTAATGATTAATGCACAAAGTATTTCCAAGCTTTAACATACTGAAAAGATGATACATTTCGTTTATTATTATTAAGATACAAAGTTGACATACCGCAACTTGTTTACATGAGATAATGAAAGTAATGAAATTAAAAACTATAAGTTTATGCCTATAGTCAGGATTGAGAGTTAAAACTTAACATCCCGAATGGTACGATATAGAACCCTAGAGATGAAATTGTGGTCATCTTTTTTGGGAGTTCATATTCATGAGGTCTAGGGCGCAGAGCATAAGGCCTACAAACGGTCGGAGGAAATAGGCCTCTAAGCACATGTTGTGAGTTCCGGTTGACCGCAAGCAGGAGTTTGACATCTGCTTCTTCCATCATTCGGTCTAAATCCTGTTGTAGAGGAGGAAGGTAGCCCAGTCGTTTGGCCCTTTGCAGGAAACGTTGGAGTTTTAGTCGGTCACTTGCTCTTCTGCCCAGAACGAGAAGACTAATTTGACCTTGTCATTCAATCAATTAAGGAAAACTATGACCTGTGTACTTTTCTTATCAATGTCTCTACGTTTTTCTATATTTTGTCTGTTCTTCTGCCTCTCTGCCTCTGTATACCTGTTTGTATCGCTTTCTCTCACTAGCTAACTCTCTATATGACCGGCTAAACAATTAAAGTTCATGGCATCAACAAAGTTCTTCAATAATTCTGCTCGTTAGCCACGGCAAAGGCCGAAGTTTCGTTAACCACGGCAAAGGCCGAAGTTTCGTTAACAGTAGATCGGGTTGGATAAACTACATGTAATTGTTCAGTTTATTTATTTTATGCCATTTATTGTACTTAAGATATGCGCATGGTCAGTAAATCCGATTTTGAGGCAACTTGAAAAGGGTCGTTACGGAAGGTCCGCTCAGTAGACTCAAAAAAAGGATAAACGTAATCACTATAATTGTAAACTTAGAATTTCTAAAGGGCTACTCTAAAGCGCAAAGTGCTGCGTCGTTTCAGAGAGGTTGTCCAGAGGTCTACGCCCATTGGAGACCTGAGTCCGATCTGCCAGAGAGACCCGATATAGGCATATTTGTAGTACCTAATAGACTTTTTGTAAAACTGACAAAATAATCTCATCTGATCATCTGATGCACCTGCTATTTAATTAAGAATTTGATTACTATATATGGTCTACAGACCATGCAAACGTATTTTGCCCGAGAATTGATTTTCTTGTGTCGCATATGGTGCTAGCGTTTTCTTTTTAAAATTTACGTTAGTAGTCCTTTGCTTTGGTATAGTTTTTTATTTTCAGCTGCGTTGTGTTAACCCACTTCCACCTGCACAGCAAGGATCATGTCAATATTATTGCCTGTGAAAGACTCACCGTGGTCTAGTCTGCCAATGCATAAAATTTATATGAGGAACTTTTAGATGCACTGAATTCCTATCAAATTATTTATAAAAATCATCATCATCATCATCATCATCATCATCATCATCATCGTCATCATCATCATCATCATCATCATCATCATCATCATCATCATCACTAACAACACCAACATAATCATCATCACCATCATCTTCGTCATCATGAAACACAACAGCAATCACAACATTATTATTATTACCATCCTCTTCATTCTCTTCTACCACCACCACCACCACCAACAACAACAACAACAACAACAACAACAACAATAATAATAATAATAGCAACAACAACAGCAAAACAATCCCAACAGTAACATCACCTTCACCACAATACCCCAATTGCAGCCTTTGTATAAAAAGGTGAAAATATTCTCATTCTCTAATATAACGTAGTGATGGTTCTTACAACAGTATATCACAATAGGTGTCGTCTAACCTTCATTTGTTTTACTAACAACAGTGCAAATAGAGAAACTGCAAATTCAAGTCTTAACAACATTTAACAAATGATTATCTAATAGTAAAACATATCATTGTTAAGACTTTTAAGGTATAACCATAAGCTGCTAAAAGATGCTTGTTCATTCTACATAATATTATCATACCTAATAGTTAATATTGAAACATAACAAGGTTACAAGGGCACAGTAATTGCTATTCTTCTGTAGCTGAGACAGTCAAGATTGTATGTTTCGAAAATCCAGGGTAGTATTTAATGATCGACCTCAAATGATCAAAAGATTCTCATAGAATCAATTGTAGGTGTTAAAGTGGTGCATAAAGTGGTTAGTTTTTTTTATTGTATTAGTAAACCGTCACTGTTAATTTATTTACCCGTTAAAGCAAAGCACTTCGGAAAATGATTATTCTCAATAGTCCAACTTTCCCTCAAAAACCTAGAGACAGCAAAATGACTCGTGATCTTAGTAACATACTTACGACTTGCACCGCACAAATAATAGCCTATTTCATGAATTAGAATGTAATTCGTTGATCGCTAAATGTGCTTTACAAATATAGGACACTATCCTTGTTTGGCTTAAGGCAAGTTGTCCTAAATCTGTCAACGGATGTTTGAAATCGAAATGTAACAATTAGAGCATACAAAATGACTGAGGGATACTTACTGACACATGAATATCCATTCCAGTGGTCTCCTCTGTTGCACACGGGTTCCTCTCCAACACAGTACGACATACTGCATCCTGGAGGAGATTTTACCTTATACAAGTAGTAGTAGCTCGGATCTCCTTGAACTGGACATCGGTGAATTTGTATCGTGCCCATCCAGTTGCAAGGGTTACCGCCGTTGTTAGAACAGACTGTTGCCTCTGTTGTTGCATAGTCTGTAGCAGTATTAAAAATGGCGACGATTCATTTAGAATATTGTTAATGGTATAGAAGACACGCGGAGGAAGAGAAGAATATACAATTTATGGTTTCTATATGACTAGGTAACGATACTGACTTCAATCGTCAAAGTTTAGATGTTCTTAGCGGGAGTTGTTGTCAGTAATCTAACGATCACGGAAGATGGCTACCTGAAATGTCCTGTCAAGAGTTTTAGTTCTGGGTCAAGCGACAGAAAAATAGGCTTTTGCCGAATTGCACTGTTTGACTCAGTTGCTATAAGTTTTCTTTAGTTTTGAACACAGCAATATACATAATATTAGGTAATCTCACCAGTTACTGGATGAGAATTAAGTCCTCTTATGTAGATTGGGGCCTCAGTTCCACAATGTAGCAGTGGAACAGGATCGGTGTCCTGTCTCTCAACAACCGCATCTCCCGCATAGGAAGAGAACCTAAACCAGGTTTCTGAAACGGAAACAATTAATTAAAATGAATACATTCACAAGATGAGCAAGGCACGACATATTTCTAGGCTTTAACAATCATTTTCTCGTATTTCACATGAATTCTTTGATGAATTATTTTAGTTGTGGTTTAGATTCTAATCAAAGCGCTCTGTGCGGACCCATAGATAACCATCACATGCAAACGTTTTTCTACAAGGAATGCTGACGGTGAGATCTTCTGCATATCTTTTTAAAAACAGTATTTGAGTAGGTCATCGGCAGAAGAATATATGAACCCCGATTTATCTATAGCCTATTACATACCACATCCATACTTTCGGTGTATGTTTCTTCGGTTAAGTGACTCGATAAACATAAATCCAGCCTGTGTTTTGTATTTCAGGCCTGTTAGTAAGTGGCATCAATCGACCCCACATTCAAACCATCAATGATATGTACCGCACACATTGAACACTAATGCCATGTAAGCATTTAAAATGAAACAATTTTTAAAGTTAATTATAGTCCCTATAGACTGCGTATTGATACCTGAACATTAAACACAGCACAGTAGTAGTGTGGTGAATTTAACATGATTACATGATTTTAACGTATAAACCGAACAAAGCAAAGTGGTAAATGAAGTAATTAAATGAAAGAGATGAACAAATAAACGTAATGAAGTAGTTTAATGGTACCTTCAGATATTCCGAAGTCGCATAGTGGGATATCAAGCTCATAATCATACACAGCCTGTACGCTTCTCCGAGGATTGACAACTAACGTGTAGCTTTCTTCGTCACAGATTTGACTCGCAACAAAGCTGAATAAACCTGAGCACAAATCAAACATAAACTAGTTAGTAGTTACTTCCGCTCAAGTTTGGATCGGACAGCATTTGGGATTTCAACCCATAGGTTAAAAATCAGCTCCTGACTATTTAAAACTAGACGTTTATACCCGGCTTTGCCCGGATTTTCCCCACGCGTAATTTTTAACGGCTGCAAATAAAGGCTACTTACTTACTTACTCTATATGCTGAAGGGCTTCAAATATTTTTTAAATGTCCACATATCTGAACGATATTTAGAGGTGAAAATAGTTTTTCCCCGTGTATTTGAATTTAATTACCTGTGACTCAGCTGCTGCCTCGTTTAGCAAAATAATAATGAGTTGAAAATTGTACCGCACGGGTTATCTCTACCTTATACAGTGGAGGCTCTAGACTTTTACAACATGGGGGTGGGGGGAAAAAAGGGGCCGGGGAAACAGATGGAGGGGCCAGTCTATTTTCGTCAAAAGTGAGAATGGTGACAACTGACAAAAGACCCGCATTGGAGCTACATGAATTGTTTAATCAACAGCTTCAAGTTAAGACACACATGGAAACCGACTCACTTTGTTAAAAGTAAAACCTATAAACTACAAACAATACATGCACTTTTAATTAAGTGCAAGTTTTATTAAGACTGTCATGCCTAGAGTCAAACTGTTCCACAAAGGCACCCATGATAATCGACTCTGCATGAACAAATTCAACTGACGGCATTGATAAACTGCTCTCTTAACGAATATCAGACATAGTGCTTTGTAGATAAGAAAGACTTGTGTTTTGGTGTTACAGATTGTGTACCAATCATAACAGTAAGCGAATGGTAAGAGAATTGTCGATTTAGTTCGGAATGATACAATAACTGGATGTAGACAAGTTGCCTATTGTAAATGCAGTCTGTGGATCCACTTCAGAACGATGCCCAGAGCTTTATCTGCAGCAGAGCCCGAAAAGCGCTATAGGTATTTTATGAACAGACTGTTTGAGTAGTACAGTTTTAAGCATAGTTGTAAAAAACTTTTTTTCGTTTTTTTATTATTTTCCAAAAACGTCGTTTTTTCGTTTTTTATTTCTAGTCTCGTTTTTTTCCGTTTTTTATTTTTTATGTAAATTTATTTATTTATTTACTGTCTGTTATTATTTGTTTAATTTTATTCTTGTCTGATAGGCTATCCTTTACGTTGTCTACGTCCTTTCAAGGATTCATTTAATTTACGTTACTATTTAGTGTCATCAGTTGAGAAATAAAATAGCACAGAACAGGAAATAAAATTTATAAAAGTTATTTGAATTTCTAAGTTATCCAAAATGCGAAATGTTTTCTTTGTACACAGTAATCTCCGATTGACTGATAAACTGACTGATATTACTTCATAAGTCAAAATTTTTGATTACGTACACTCTAGGGCCTAGGCCTATAGTTACAAAATTTAGTTTTAATTGTTTATGTCAGCATGAACTTATGTGGACTTGTGCATACAATTTAAATTTCCAAAGATTTCATTATTTTTAATAACTCAATTTCTTATTAAGCCAAACTTATCAAAAAGAAAATAATTGTTGTAGATTAATGTTACTTGGTGTTTACTTATGAAGTTATGTTATTTGGTGATTAAAATTAAATTGTGTTAACAAGGTTTTTAATTTTAAAATTCAGAAAAGATGTAACAAAGTCAAATTATTTTCTTTTTCCGTTTTTCTCTCGTTTTTTCCGTTTTTTATTTTTTTGAAAAAACGACGTTTTATTTCGTTTTTTATTTTGTTTCTACCGTTTTTTACAACTATGGTTTTAAGTTTGTTGAGGAAGGAGTCAGATAGAGTCTCAGTGTGTAGGCGTAGGTCTAAAGGAAGGGCGTTCCAAACCACTGGGCCTACCACAGAAAAGGCTGGATTCTTCATAGTTGCAATACGAGCGAAATAAACCAAGAGAACTCCCTTTTCCGTAAAGCATTGGGGACGACGTCCTTGGATACCCGAAGTCAGACAGCATTGCTCTCGGAGGTAAATTGGGCGAGGCCTTAGCAGGTGATATCGCCATACCAGGGCAGCTACCCTGTACTCAATATGCTTGCAGATAGGGAGTCAGTGATAGATAGCAGGAAGTAGCTTATACGACAAGAAAATAACACACCATAAAATAAAACCTCACACTTATCAATGGCGCTTCGCATATAATTTTCCATTTTTATATTAATTTAGTTGTTTTCAGTAGTAGTTACACGACAATATGTAATAACAAAGATCATTAGCGTGGCCCTGTTCCTTTATCCAGGCAAAGTACAAGTAGTGGCGAAGTTTTTTCAGTGTTTAGCGACATCCTATGTATAATTATATACTGTATCTACACCGTGTCTCAAAATAAACTGTGCGAAATTGTTTCTTTCAGAACTTAGTCAAATTTCCACCAATTTTAATAATATTTGGTAGGTAGATGGCAAAATCGCTGAAATTTTATGCTATATATAAATTTTCCACCTCACCTGACTCGAATCACCGCACTACCTAGTTAAACACAGATGTACCAATTTTTTATATAACAAAGGATTGTGTATAATTTAGCAAATCTGAATAAAATTTAGACCAACCGAGAGAGATCAGTGTCCGCAACACCAGAAGAGGAGGTTCCATTCTTGATCTCACACCGTGTTGTTGTTTCAAAGTCACCACCGCAGCGATTTGAAGTCCAGAATAAGTGGCTTCTTAATAATGGAAGCATGTGTGCAAGGTGCTTTATATACAGATTTGAGCTCATTTAAGTGACGCAAGAATGTGACGTTTATCTCTTTAAACACAAAAACTTATCAACCACTTAGATTCGTGGGGTTCCCAGCACCACTCTCTTGGAAAGTTCTACACAATTGGTACTTACGCGATGGCCTTCGGTCCTTAACAAGGTTGCATATTGCGGCGGAAGTAACCATTATTTTGTGCTCCTTATCACCAAATTTTAAAAACAAGCCATTAACATGAATTGACTTGAGCAGTACTTAACTGCCTGATTAAACGATTACACCGGAGACTAATTCACCAGAATCTCATTTCATGTCATTTGTCGTCTTGCCAAACTGCAGGTTTACAATAAATAATCACGTCAGCCTATCGAGGGATTATCTGTGGCGTGCCCCTCTCTGGAGCGTGGCCGTTTCGATGACAACGCAGCCTCTCGTGGGCTCGTCTCCAGGAAGTGTGCAATCCAAGGTTCCATCGCTCTTATCAGACGATCGAGTGACTACAAATTAAACATTAAATTTCATTGCGTAAGAAGACGACAACTGAGAGAACTCTAATTAATAATGTCTAGAGTAGTACTTAAGTGTATGATAAATTAGTAACTCAGCTAAATAAATCAGCTGTAGGCCTATGTTGCTTCCTCTTCATAATCGCTATTTCAAACTGCAAAAATGGCGCCAGCCTATCGAATGACTGCAAATAAATCGCCCTATTTCAAAGCGGAAGAAGATTATAGAACTCTATTTAATAGATAATTTGTCTTGTTCTGAGTAGTGCTTAAGTGCGTAATAAATTTGTAACTCAGCTGAATAAATCATCCGAATCTCACTTCCTGATCATAATCGCCTTTTCAAACTCCAGGCTCGTAAAATTATCACGTCATCCTAACTCGTGTATGGAAATAAATCAATGCAATAGAAGGCGATAGAACTGTAATTAACCAACCAATCAATCATTTAATGTTGACCAATGTAGAACAGTTGAACAGTTTTCACCGTTAGGGTAACAAGGAGGCCCAGAAGGATGAGAATACCGTTAAGGTAGGGTTACCTATGTACCAAAATATTTAATAGCAAATACATCTAGAGGCAGTTATGATTGCTTTCTAGTTCAAGTTTGTCCGTCCTATACTGATGAATGACTATTAGACAAATCAGGAAAATAAATCACTTAATTACCACGTTTAACATTATCCATAGCAATTTAACTAATAGCTTAACTAAACTTAACTAATAGGATCAGTTAGATTGCTTATATATAAGATGAGCGCTCAGCATCTTTCTAACATAATACAGACTGGTCGCTCGGCATAATTATTTCAGTGGGAATCTCATTCCATACGGAGGAACCTATAATATTATATGCTTTGGCTGAAAATTTACATGAGTTAGAATGTGCAAACGCTGGCCGATACTCTTGCTCGAGCTTCTGGTGAGTGTGAATATCTGAAACACGCTGGAAGTAGGGGTTAGGGGTTGGGAGATTATGGATAAAACAATGCATGACGGCATCTGTTTGTAGTATTTTTATTTGATGCAATTTGAGCAGTTTTATGTAAGTGAATAAGCCTCATCGTTGTAATCTAGGGGTGGGACTTTAGCAATAATCCTTAGTGCTAGTATCTGTAATAAATTTGGTCGATCCAGAGTTATATAATACACGTATGCGGAGGCCTAAACCATCATGCAGTAGCTGAGGTAGGGATATATCAGCAAGTAATATAGTTTCATAAGAACTTCAATTGGCAGGAGATGGGAAACGCGTGATATTTTTACCCATAATTCTTGGCTATGTTTGTAGTGATGGATTTTATATGGATGTTCCAAGTCATGTACTATTGTACTGGTCACTGTATACTCCCAGAAACTTTGGTGATTCAACTTGTGAAATTGGAACGTCGCTAAGTAATAGCCTTGGATATTCTCTGGAAGGAGTCAATTTTCTGTGACAGCTGAATAGAATATAAAGGAGGTTTTATCGCAATTTAATGATAGCTTATTGGCGATAAGCCAATAAGCTGCAATCGTAAGTTTGGAGTTGATTAACTGCGTTAAAATGTCGTAGAAGCTGTGGGAGCAGAAACTATTCGTGTCATCTGGAAATAAAATAAGGGAGAAAATGTCCGATACATTGGGCTAATCATTAATACATAAGAGAAGTAGTAAGGGACCTTAGTTTGTTCCCTGTGGTACTCCGTGTGTGATAGTTCTTAGGTCTGATACGGCACTATTACAAATAGCATATTGGACTCGATTCTCAAAGTAACTGGTAAACCAATCTAATTGGACTCCTCTTATTCCATATGTGAATAATTTGTGGAGTTGAATATCGTGATTTACAGTATAGAATGCTTTTGCCAAATCCAGGAATAGGCCTACACCTATACTGTATTCATTTTTTAAAGTGCATTTGATATTTTGTCGTGCATGGTAATTAAAGGCAAAGGGGAGGGGGGTGAATGTCCCACTCGGAAACCATGTTGGGAAGAAAAGATGATGTGGGACTTTTCGACAAATATGCTGAGCCTGTTGTACATAACTTTTTCGAAGAATTTAGAAAAGAAAGGGAGCTATTGGTCTACAACCTGTTGGGATGTCCTTGTGACCATTCCTATTAATTTCTACAAATTGGCAATTTTTATGGCCTGTGGCACCGTCGCTGTACTTTTGAGCAGTTTATCATTTCAGCATGTTGGGTTGCTATGATTGGGATTGGTGAATGAGCAATGACTGGGTCGATATCGCCGGCCCCTCTACTGTGCGTGCTGTGTATTAATCAGTAATGTAATTTGTCTTGAATAGTACCTAAGCGTATGATAAATTCGTATGTCCGATAAACAAATCGTCCGATTTCACTTCCTCTTTATAATCGCCTTTTTAGATAGCAGGTTCATAACAATAATTTATAATCGTACCAGCCTATCGATGTACTACAAATAAATCACCCAACTTGAACGCGCAATATGACAGATGAGATAACTCTAACAAATAAAGTGACTTGCCATGAGTAGTAATTAAGTGCATTATAATCGTATTGCTTACTTAGTTTTAGGCCTACCGAGATCAGCAGGTGTGTGCACGGAGACTAGAAAAACACGACTCGGTTTTATTCGTGTTTCTACAGCTATGGCGGCAAGGCACGCGTTTGAATCGTTTCTAATTCTAGCCATAGTTTCAGGTAAGAGGTGAAATCTGAACAGATGTGCTTAAGTTAACGTATATTTGATTGAAAAGTTCAAAATATTGTTTTGTTTTAACTGATTTGAATGCAGGACATGGATAGTAATAAACGTCACAGGTTAGTGGTGGAAGGTTTGCCTGCAATCTATTTTATCTGACTGAATACGGGAACTGTTCTGTCTCGTTGTCCGCAAAACTTGACTTTTTGTTGAGATAATTCCATAGTGTATATAGTGGTAACATCAGTGGCGTGAAGAGCAGTAGGTAGCGGGATCGCTTCCGAACCCTCCCAAAGGTCCACTCAGCCTATCATTTGCGAGATGGCGCATTGGTAAAATGAGATGTAGGACGTGATGGGCGCCTTGCATGGCTGCTGAATACAGTTAAATTCGACTCCTGTAATAACTTGTGATCATCCGTTCATACTGATTTGTAATGATCCTGCGTTTGTGTCAGTTTGAAATTAAACGAAGATTATTATTATTATTGAATGTTATTAATTTCTGCACTCCACAGCACATGTAGACCTGCGTATGTATAGACGAAACAACACTGGTATAACCTCGTTGAAAGGTAGGTAGCTACAGTAACTGGGGATTGTGCAATTTACTTTGAGATAAAAATGATGACACTAGGAACGACAAATGTGATGGCGCTGCTACTGATGCTGCTCACGATGGTGATATAGAAAGTGGAAGAAAAGGAGCAGCATGAAGTGAATGAAAATGATAATGCCAGCTAGATGAACTAGAACAATGATGATGACAATCAGGTTGATTATAACTTCGCTTAAACCTGCAACACATCTCTGCCATTCTTCCAATTATAGAGCATTTCAAACTTGTGATTCCAGGATGTATCGGCTTGGATCCCTGCACAGATTACGACCTCATGTGGATGGAATATGGTCTACGAAGCAGCGACTTCAATTCCTGGAACACAGCCACATCAATATGTGACGCATTTCTGGAGCACGGTGAGCTCGGCATCATTCACCTCTTCCAGATAACAACACAGATATATTTTTGTTATTATATCGTGTCATGACGTAGTAGACACTAGAGACCAATGCGTGTCATAGGCCTATTTATTTACTGCGGCGTGGATCCATGCTATTTTGTTCTTTGCTATAATACAGGTGTTTTGAGTATAGCAAACCTCTTCTAGTTTCTTTGCCTTGTTTTGCTCACTGATGTCATTCCAGTTCTTAATAACATTTGACATCATGTAGGCTATCAAAGAGAGCATCCCTGATAAGTTTTCTCTGCAAAATAAGCACAATATTATAATATTATTTGCAATTACAATTACTTAATGAGATGTCATAGTGCTGAACGGTGGTCTGTCGGTAAAACGTTTGGTCAATGATCATGCGGTCACGGGTTCGATTCCGTGTAAGGACCCTGGACAAGTTGTTTGCCCAAACCTCCGTCACCAAGCATGTTTATTTAGTACCGATGTAAGCTAGAAAGTATACGACAAGTCCTGCGGTATAACTGGCCCAGGACCTTGGGAGACGTTCATTGCTGGCTCAAGGGTTGAGTTAAGGAAATGAGCGTCTACATGCATCCTACTTGTATGATATGGAACATATGCCTACTTTACTTACATGTCCCTAAGGCGATGTTTAAAATTAAATAACCACTGACAGTGATGAACGTTAAACAAGGAACCATTCGGACGCATTACATAATGTTGAGAATATTCTGTGCGGATAACATTAATGCTATAATTATGTGCTATTTTCCAGATAGATGGTATCGATTTGAACACGACGCAGGTAATAGACTAATTGAGACACCCGTTGAACCTTGGTACTGCGGGACTCAATCTCCAATCTGGCTAAATGGAACACACCCGACAGGTAACTATAAAAATATTATGGTACGTAGTATCATAATCAGTATCATCATCGTGATCATTGTCGCCATTATCATAATCATCATTTTTATTCTTACTACTACTACTAATACTCCTACTACTACTTTATCTTTTCTACCTTTCTCTTTTCTCGGGCCTAAAATGTCATATTGAGAGCGCTTCTGAATAGCTCTGCTGTGAGAAGCGCTTTACAAATGTTCAGATTAGATTAGATTAGATTAGGTTACTACTACTACTACTACCACTGATACTACTACTATTTCTACTACTACTACTACTACTACTACTATTACTACTACTACTACTAATACTACTACTACTACTACTACTACTACTACTACTACTACTAATACTACTACTACTACTACTACTACTACTACTACTACTACTACTACTACTACTACTACTACTACTACTACTACTACTACTACTACTACTACTACTACTACTACTACTACTACTACTAATACTACTACTACTACTACTACTACTACTACTACTACTACTACTACTACTACTACTACTACTACTACTACTACTACTACTACTAAAATAATAATAATAATAATAATTAATAATAACAATAATAAATAAATAAAATTAAAGAAGAGGAAAGCTGTCCATTAAGCTAACCCTCAGGCAGCCAGCCATAGGTATGAAGTGTTAGCGACTTCATTTTTTTAGCCTCGGCATCTGAGTGGCCGATCCTCTCCTTCACTGTCTCATCTTCCCACCGACAGTATTGCGGTCGGTGTACTCATTATAGAGTAAGTTGGCTAGGGGGTGATGGTGCATGGAATAGAAATCTCGAACCAAATTTTCTGCCCTGGGCGGGGATTTGAACCCCCTACCTCTCGATTGACAGTCTAGCGCGCTAACCATCACACTATCGAGCTGCTTCGAGCACCCCTAAAATTAAATAAAGTAATTATACTAATAATAACATTTTTGCTTGACCTGGCACGTCACAGTTGCCGACACAGTGGCCCCTCTTACATGGCCACAGTCTCCAACCGGACGGAAGGAGCTGCTGAACTGGCTGAAGTCATGGCAAATGCTAAATACACTCAATTGACACAATCCAACCACTTTGTTCCATTGGCTTTTGAAATCATGGAACCAATGAATGCTATGAGACAGGCCTTCCTCGCCGACCTGGGTCGTCTCCTGGGCCAAATTTCTGGAGAGCCAAGAGAGACTAGTTATTTGTTCCAGCGTCTGTCGGTTTGCGATTCAACATTTCAACGCCATCGCCTTCCACAGCACTTTCCCAGATCTTAACAAGGGTGGTCACTCCAGAGTTAACATTCCTTATTAATATCTCACACCTGAGGGATTATAGATACCTCTGGTGAAAATAAAAAAAAGTAATAATAACCAGATTGTTTTATCGCGTTATATTCACGAATTTACCTCAGCAGCAGGGAAATTATGTCTTACATTTTGTGTGTAACATGATAAGATAAACAGAAGGGTCCTCCAAATATGATGGAGGAGTACCGGCTTACGATACGGCTCGGCAACCGCATGTCTTTTGGTAAGTCGGGACAAACCGTTGGCCAGAGGAAGCTGATCTTTAGTTTGTGCAGCTGCGAATCAGCATGAGTGGATAAAAATGTCAGCAACGTACATGAAGCGCCTCGCGCACAACTAATAAGAGTAAAATCGACGCGATAGAAGTTACTACTCACCACTACAAGTCTCTATGACTTTTATCAAAATGAGTGTTATTTATCTGAATAGCTGCAGGTAGAAGTTTCTGTTGCAGACAAAACAGAAGTAACAGCTAAAGCTTGCGCTACGTACACTTCTGAAAACATTTGTGGATGGAATGGAACGGTTCGTATACGACTGTGTAATGAATCTGGAAGTGAATATTTTGTTTACCTACTGGCTGTACCACCTGGTTGTCCACTGGCTTACTGTGTCGATGCCGCTAGCCGCAAGGAATGCATTCCACCTGACGTATGGCTTGAACATGAATTCAAGTGTGGAGGTATGTAAGTCAGATAGTACTACGGATTCCCTAATCCATATTCTTTATTGTTCCGCACACTCACCTGTTTGAGCGCAAACAATTGAGTGTAGTCGCTACTGTCGAACTTTGTGATTTTTCTGATTTTCTCCAGACTGACAGAATTGTCAAATTTACGAATATATAGGCTACCGCAAATAATTAATACATAATTATGAAGATATTAACGATTAAAGGGCGTTCTGTGTTTGCATTTCTTTAGTCGAGTTTGCGTATAAGCTGAATGATCTTCGATTCAACCCCATGCAACGCTTTTTGAGGAGTTTCTTTGCTAATAATTGTGTTAGCTTTATAACTTACTGATAATGAAAAACCACCTATGAAGGCAGTATTTTGCATTAAGCAAACCTACTACGAAAATTGAATTGAATTGATTGAAAAAGAAAAGTTCCAGAAATGTGTTAAGGGCGATGTATATATATAAATAAATAAATATATATATCTGCGCTTATCTGCAACCATTTTGGAGCTTACTCCAAAATAGAGTCCCACGATAAGCTTGCTGTTTTTCGATAGTCCATTTTAAAGGTGGAATGTCCAGAACAGCATTAGTGTAATTATAGTGTGATGAGTGATAATATTTTACAAATTCCACTATCCTACATGATCTTTGGGCACGTTAGCATTTGTTTACTACATTCAACCATCATTTTACTGCTACAGAAAACATTACGACAACACCGGCCCCACCGACTACACTTTTAACTTCCCCAACAGGAACTACGAGTGCTGGTTGGAGCACGTGGGGACCGTGGTCAGACTGCTCGAAACCATGTGACTATGGGCTACAGACGCGTATCAGAACGTGCGGTCAATTGCCATGCACAGGCAATTCAACTAGTGAGCAACTGTGTGCCACGACAAATTGCGAAGGTAATCTTGCACAGATCGCTTCACGGAGTATCTTAAGAGTTGTCATTTGTACGTTTGATGGACTGTTAACTCATCATTTCGCTGATAATAACTCTTACACCTCATGTCCCTGGTTTGCTGTTTTTACTTTTGTTTTCGCTTTATGTCATATTCATGATTTGTTAACCTTTCTGCTCAATTTATATCTGCTAACAATTATCTCCTTTTTCAGACTGCCATGACATGGTTGACAATTTCCTACCCAATAAGTGCATGTAAAAATTAATGAACCGTCCGGTTATTCATTACTTTGTACAGAACTACCAGAAGAAAAAGATAAAGGAATAGTGCTTAGTCTACAGTCTGCAGATGCAACACAGGATACAATGCTTACGGTAAGTTGACAATTATTAATAATTTTTATATTCACTATTTCACCGAAAATCACAAATCACGTGTCTGTACAGAGACGCTGTATTTGAATAAGATTTAAAACGAGTAGTGTGGGTCAAACCACGACCTTAAGCTCACATATCTTTTACATTATATGCAGGTTGTGGCGAACCAGCAGACGATTGATACAATTTTAAGGAGTGACATCAACAGCATCTGTTCACAAAATGCCTCTTTATGCTGCGGATTCAAAATTGAAAGGTATGTGTATGTTACAAAAGGTTTTGAGCGTTTAAAAACCTAATTGCCTTCTTTACATATCAGCATTGTTGAAAATTATTTGTGTACAGATAATTATAGTCACCTGGACAGTACTTTAATGTTCAGAATAAGTATAAGCAGTTAAGACCTAGAGCACACAACCATACTCTCCCACCCAGGGACAACTCTCAATTTATTCCCAAATCATTACATAAAAATATTTACTAGTTTATTCTAAAATTTTCTAATGAACTTTAATTCTTCATTATCACTCATGTTAGCATTTCTGCGTTTTTGTCAAATTCTTTTTCTCAATAAGCGAATATATATATATATGGCAGCTTGGAGAAAGTGAGACATCAATACAATAGTAGTATGCCACGTTATGCCATCTACAGAAACAAACCATGTCTTAGACTTAGAAGACTGATCATTTGGATACGGGTCCGATTATGGCTTGATTTGGTACGCCATGGGCTGGTGCCTTGTATCTTAGACAACGGCACAACATACGTTACTAATTAAAATTGCAATTAAACATGTACTGAAAACAATTTAACTGAGCAGTCTAAAAGTAAATAATTTATCACAAAAAGCATTTTAAATACAAATAGAATTACATTTTCATACAAGTGTTTTAACTAAAAGTGGAAAAAACTTGTTTGGGAAAAGTATTTTAAATACTAAATACAAAATGCTTAGAGCCAAAGTTTCTCACAAATAATCAAACCGAATGGTAGGGCCTATGAGGTGCGTGTTTGCAGGCTAACTCGTATTATGAAACAAAGCGATAGTAGGCCTATTGTGCTCGTGTCTAGGTGTTTTTGAAAACTGAGAGATGTCACCAACGAAAGGCTCTGCTTTTAAAGTCCACAAGTCGGAGTCGGAGTCGGATTCTGAAGAACGCAGAACACCCCAAAAAGAAACTATGACTGATTCGCTGATTCGTCAGAATTTCCATCCCGAATGCGAGGACCTTCTGAACAAGCAGATCAATCTGGAGCTCCAGTCCTGGTACACGTACGTGTCAATGGTACGTCATGGTATCCCGACAATTCTGAGAGCCTTTCTTTTGTTCAATTTCTGAATAAGATCTCGAGAGTTAACAATGAGTATTTTCTAAATCAGAAGTGTTGTTAGTGCAATTCGACATTTTTCAGCATATTAGGCCTGACAGAACTAACCCCACATTGAAGATTTCTTTAATTCATATTTGTATAGCTGCTGCAATTCGAAATTGGTCAGCAAATTAGAAAGCCTAAATGGAAAAAGTTATTTAAAAAAAACTAAGTAAGATACAATGTCATTAATTTTGAGCTGTTTCACTAGCCTGAAATAATTGACCAGCATGTTGTATGGCAAACATTTAAATTTGATAAACAGCTAAGAATGGTACCATACCTTGTAAATTCTTATGTGCAGTTAAACTCGAAGAATTGTAATTAAACTTAGAATGTAGGATAATTACTACCTGCCTATCCAACCGTGGTAAATGAACCTCTAGAACACATAAAGAGTATGGTTAACAGAGTAACGATTGTAACTGTAATTTAAGATAGCCTAGTTTTGTGCATGTGTGTCCACTGTCCAATGCAGGTGAGAAACAGCTAGAGTAGCTCGATTTGATTTTGTTGGAGACAGCTTCATCATCATAGTTACTGAATTTACAGAGTGGATGAAGGAAGGTGAAATAGTGTTCCAGAATAACAGACGGATAGGATAGAATATCCAGTTTAACGACATCTTATGCATAGCAACATAGGCCGTTGACGTCGGCAGAAATTATTTTGAACAGTTCTTGACTTTTGTAAGGCATAATAGACCGCATGTCGTAAAGTGGAAAAGTATAAACAAATCAGAGAGCGAGCTGGTCAGACATAATATTTTGTTCGTTCATTTATTCTTTCGTTTGTAAATTTAAGCATTTAGACAGAGCACGTTCAACTTCAAATGTCTACTCAATGTGCTGTTTTAAAGTTTTGATGTAGGGGTTGACCAATTAATGGCATCCTTGACCAGAAGAACGTGCAGGTCCATCGGGTGGCTAATCCAAGTAGAGGCTACTAGCTTAAACATCGAAAAGGAACGACACTGTACAGTTGAGGTGCTCGCAAAACAAAGTGAAGCGAAACGAAGACTTCTGCGGCCAGCCAATCCTGTAATAGAGCAACGTAGTTTTGGAAAGTAGGCAAGAGCAATCCCCAACTGGCATAAGCAAGGCCAACGTTGAAATAGGGTTGTCGAAAGGTTACTTACCCTACGGATTACGGAAGTGTCGTACTATTTGAAGGTGTTTTGAGAGGCGGTGTTAACATTTGTTAGAATAGATCATTGTTGCTGCTTTCCGTGTTTAGTGGATCTACTTTGAGCGTCACGATGTAGCTCTGCCTGGATTCGCGAAGTTCTTCATGAAAAAATCTGTGGAAGAGAAGGAACATGCTATTAAACTGATGAAATACTTGGTCAAGCGTGGTGGTCGTCTTGTTTTACAGGACATTCCGGTAAGCTTTCAAAGTGTGTGAAGTGATTCGTAAAGATCTGTTCAATTGCGTGCTGCGACTTTGTCCATAGAAAGCGTGTTTTTAATTTGTAGTTGGTCATTTGTTTTTCTAAAATTATGCTAGAAGGAGTGCGCAATAGCCCAATGGTTAACGTATGACTTGCCAACAAATTGCCTCCAGGGTAATGCTCAGTAAGGTTCGTGATTTCTGTTGCATTTGCCTTCCAGCGATTTTAGATATAAAACGAGTGTATAGGCCTATAAAATGTAGTCTGTATACACAGTCGGTGTGAGGCTCAGACGGCGAAGGAGTGGACTGGACATTAGCTCTCATCTGTCGAAAGTAAGGAAAATGAAATCGGTAACATTTGACAATTCATAGCTGCCTCTCAAGGTTATATCAAGGGACTGCCCTTCTTTTCTTATCTTCAAATAAATTACATTACAATGCATTTTAGAAACCCGCTGCTGATTCTTGGGGAACCGGATTGGAGGCAATGAAGACAGCTCTGGATATGTTGAAGAGCCTTAACGAGTCTTTGCTGCACTTGCACAAGCTGTCCGTCAAGCGCGTGGATCCACATGCGAGTACCTTTTCTGGATTCATAGGTTTACAACAGACATGGGCAATTCGGCATATGTCCAAAACAGACCCATATATTGACATCTAAACACCTCCTTAAATTTTGTCTAGGCTTAACCAACCCTTTGGAACCATCATCTTCAATCTTACATCAGCCAATATCGCTGGACTCATTGCTTCTTTAATCTTTCTGTTAAGACATTCATCTCCAACCTGGAAAACTTTTCCAGCTAATCCCGATTTTTTTGCACCATCCCGAGGATATCACAGATATGATAACTAACTTCCAGAAGGTCTCAATGGGTCGTTTGTATTGACCGCTACAGTTAAACGAAGCTCTTAAAGCGATCCAACAAATTCTGGTGGACTTGATTTGATAATGTGCCCTTTTAAGGACTGTGCGTGAAATTTCAAAGATTTACTTTACATAACGTTTAAATTTCCATTGCATAACATTAATGTAAAGTACCTGATAAAGTTTTTTTTTAGATTAGTCTAAACTGATCAATTCACGCATGGTGAATAAGTGCGTGTTGCCGTTTATCGCTGGATACATTAACTTTAAGATTCAAATAACCTCTGTGTATAATTGAGGCCACTCTAGGTAGCTTGCATCATGGAGATGCGGCAAGCGTAGAGCTAAACTTCCTCTGCATATAGTATGACTTCTTAATTTGCTGCTGCGCTTATATTTTGCCATGTTGTACTCGTCTTGCTTGTTTTGAGACCGATCAGAACAAACAATATTACAAAAACGTTATACAATATGACTGTTAAACAGCGCTTGCGATTTACAAGATTATAAGACTCTGTGGCATGATATCGTTTTAGATGGAGAAATTCGTGAAGAAATACCTTGACGAACACGTGGAAATTATCAAGATCCACGGCAACCATGTGACCAACCTGGAGAGAGTCGGAGAAAAAGGACTCGGCGTGTACATGTTCGACAAGAAAACCCTAAAAAGCGAGGCGGTTACCAAGGTTGCCAAGCGTACCAAGGTCATCAAGGTTATCAAGATTGCCAAACGTCATGGTAACAAGAGTGACAGCGACAGCAGCGACAGCAGCGACAGCGACAGCGACTAACTGCAAACATGGCATTTCGTCCGATTGAACGGACTTTCTGGTTTCCCTTCGAGGGACATAGTTGAACTTTTGAAAAATAAATTTTGATTCTAAATAAAATAAAATAATATTAAAGTAAATAGACCTATTAATCTTTAACTTTTGACGTTTCTGTTTGAGATTGTATTTTATTTGATGGACACATTGCATTTTCAAACACTAAATTATGATTTGGCAAGAAATAAACTGATTTAAAATAAATATCCGTCTTACCCATTCATTCATTCATTCATTCCGAGAATTTAAATTTTATGCCTCTTCAAGAGACCTACTCAGAGGTGCTCCCAGCCCAGACAACGCTAAAAAAAAGTGTGATTTGAGGGACCTATAAAAAGCAGGCGAATTTAACAGAGTCATCAATCGCAAATCTAGTGGGAGACCATTCCAGATGGAGGGACCCATAATCGAAAAGGCTCGACGCTGTCTAATAGAAGTGTGAGCTCGCGAGACAAAAGTTGGAGAGCGAAGAGTTCGACCTGCTGCAAGGTCAGAGACAGGTCGACAAATATCAGACAAGTAGGATGGAGCTCAACCAAGAAGGCGCCGCCAGACAAGTGCAGCAACTCGGTAGAAGCCCATGAAGGCCTTCACGCATATATAGGCAGAGACCGCAGCATATTAAAGAAGGCGGCCGATGAGGCGAGCAGCTGAACGAAGAGGCGCTCGGTCAAGGCGCCCAAGAGCCTTAGTGGTAACCCTACACGTTCCGAACTGCAGTGATCAATTCTACCAGTGACAACGGCATATAGGCTACACAAGAGCCACAGCAGCATTATGAGAGAGGGATCGTGACGGAAATTGGGGTTGACGAAACTGGTAGTAGCAGCTACGAATGACCGAAAGTCACTCTGAGTTCTCGAAGAGTGAATGAGAGATTCCTCTTATGAGGAAAAGTAGCCGCTAGGAGGCGCAGATCAATGGTCGCCAATATTATTGTCTGCGGGTACCGAGCCAGATGAAGTGGATCTTGGAGGGTTTAAGACGCAATCGATTTGAGGCCATTCATGATGACTGAGCATCAATGGAATGGGACATCAAAGATATAGAATAATAGAAGACACTACATCAGCGGCAAGGCAGTGAACATAGGCCTGCACATCATCAGCATAAAGCTGGTGCAGGAGACCACATGTGGACAGCAAGGAACAAATAGTGTTTAACCGTTTTCAGACTTAGCGACATGTCGCGAACCAGGGGAAATGGTAAAAAGTTAATAACTTCTACAAATACAGGCATATTCTGAAAATTAATAAATCATTTTATTCAGTATTAACAGACCTATCCAACGGTATATTGAATTACACTTAATTAGTTTTCAATTAAAATATTTTACAAGAAAACCTGCAATTTTCTCGAAAAAATGCTATTTTTCTTAACTTTGGCCCTCTGGTGAGGGCGGAAGACATTAATATTTTAAAGAACTTTTTCGACATTTTTTGACCCCATACCATTAGGCAACTTTTGGTTGCTATTACTTTTCGAATTTCTAATTTTCGCTTTTTAAACTCCACCCTATGCTGTAGTGTGTAGTTCATTCAGGTATTTAATCCATTTGACTACCCACACCAATGCAGTCTCCTTTGCAGCACATTTTTCGCCGATATAACCATCTGTGAAGACTAGGCATTCCAGAACAAGCTTCCATAATAATAATATTAATAGTATTATGGTATGCAGATACGTGGGATGGACAATATCAGACTGATTGAGCTGGTCGTGCTCCGAATGATAGAGCACAGGGATTAGAGGTAGACCAAACAGAGAATGGCTTGATGACGTCAAAGATTGGTGCAAAGTGGATGGGCAAACGCTGAGTCTGGTGGCACAGGATAGAAATGAGAGAAGGAGAGTGAGATATGCGATGGTCACCAAACAGGTGATGAACCCATGAACAGAAAGAAGAAGAAGAAGAAGACGAAGAAGAAGAAGATGAAGAAGAAGAGGAAGAAGAAGAAGAAGAAGAAAGAGGAGGAAGAAGAAGAAGAAAGATAAAGAAGAAGAGGAATATTCTTTGTTGAACTCAAGTGCATACCGCACTTTGATGTGCAAAAGCTCAAGCATTTCAATAAAATTAAAGTTGATTAAGCTATACAGTTCGTCATTATGTTCCATATTATAGGCCACAAAAAGATTATCTAACCTTTTACCCCTTAAACCAGCGTGAGTCTCCTTACAGATTTTATTTTAGTTACAGTAACAATTATAGTAAATGGTTGAGAATAAGCTGGTTCCCGCGACTTCGCTTTTGTGGGCGCTCTAGAAATCTCGAGTTTACGATTACGATTTCTTATTTTAGTTATCGTATAGTTGCAGCTATAGTTAGAATTATTTTTTCGTTATAGTTATAGTTATAGTCAGGCCTACTGGATTTTTATTTTAGTTACTATCTATAGTTACTATAAGGCTCGTGAAATTGCCTACAAACGCAGCAGCTGTGCATGTTAAGACGCGTTACACAATTTCCTTAGAGCTGCGAGAAGTTTTGAAGAATGGGTGCATTCAGCGTTAGGAATACACTTTACCTTGATGCTAAAAATTCATCAATCCTGATGATGATGGGTAGCAATTTCAGAGTGATCTGCTACCCTGATTTTAATTATTATTTTCACTTTGAAGAATTAAGAATAAATTAGGGCCTACTATTACTATAATTGTTTAAGCTGCAGCAACATTCAATCTCTTCAATGTATTATTCTTCGGTCTCGTAGTATGAAAATACTGCAGCAGCAGCACGGCTATTTAAATCACTTTTATTAAAAGCACTAGCAGTTTTTACCCGGCGTTCGCCCGGGTTTTCCTCAGCGCCCGTGTATTTGAATTTAACGACATCTTCGTCAGCGCCCGTGAATTTGAATTTAACGATGTGCACATTTTTCGTGTATCCCTCTGGCGAATTTACGCGCTGGCTTGAAATTGTAAATAAAATACAGCCCGTAAAAACAAAGTTTTTTTACTATATCCATCTAGTATCCTATAACGTGTACTCTGAAAATAGTCCGCGTTCATTTTACAACATAGCACGCTTAACGAGGCAGCGCGCCCATTATTGTTGCAGCCAATCACAACGCTGGCCAATCACAACGCTCCGTATCGGAAAAGGGATTCCCCGATTCGAAAAGTTTAGTCCCTGATTCTATAAGCTAGCCCTTTTTGGGGAGCTGAAATTTTGATAGAATGAAGTGTGTGCGAGGGCGAGTCTATCTGCCAAGTTTCACGACGATTGAATGATTGTAAGTGATCGAACTAGTCGTCGCAAGATTTGACTTTTTAGCCTGTGGCTCAACCAAGCAATCAAGATTCCTGCAAGTTAAACTAGATGGATAAAAAGCAACTCTACGCATAATATACTCCTTGCATAGCTAGATTTCAATGGCGTTGAAACAGACTATGACCACGTCGAAACTTAAAATGTCCAAATATCGAAATTTAAAGTAAATTTTGAGTTGAAATAAAGTTGGGTTGAGATCTATAGAAATTCAAATGAAAACGTTCGTTAAAAATTTCGTATCCCTAAAGTGTTGCATTGGCGAATTTTTAAGTCCGATGACCTATAAATTCAGCCGTGGGCGTGACCACTTCTGATTTGAAATCAACGGTCATCGTGATTGGTTGCGAATCAGAGTGTTGACCTAGATCCTGCGCGTGACGTAAGATTGCATATTAATTTAAGCCTTCGTGACGTGAACAAATGGCCATAGGCCTACTATGGGCGGTATTAAGATAGCCTCGTTTAAAAGTTGTAAATGTAAAATGTCCATATATCGGCGTTTAAATAAAATTGCGAGCTGAAAATAGTCGCGTTGACCATGACGTGGCGTAATAATGTTTTGTAAAATTTTGTAAATCGCTAAAGCATTCCGTTTCGGAGCCTTTAGCGAGACGGACAAACATACGGAAGGACAGAAAAAAGAGACTTTGGATTATATATATAGATGACATAGAAATATTTTAGTGCTTTTTCAAGAAAAATATGTTCCGGAACTCGAAAATTCAGAACAGAATAGGGCATATTTTATGCCAATATTTCTATTTCGTATTATTATTAAACACTGAAAGCACTAAATTAAATTAAAGTATCCAAATAATTTAATATAATTTCTAATTAAAAATTTCAGTTAACTAAATTATTTTTTAATAGCTGAAAAAAGTTCGGGAACGCCGCTCCGGACCGCTCCGGCTGAAAAAAGCACTGAATATTTCTATATAATGGCACCTAGAAAAAAGAGAGACGTTGAAAATCCCGCAAGAATCACAAAACACAGTGAAAAACAGCCATTGGCACACTTGAGTCTGTTAATTTTACGTCATAGGCTACTATGTATTATCTCGCCACTTTTGAATGTCTTGTCGAGTTCCCTTCTATACATGATATACATCTCTTCCTATCACTCTCTGCAGCGCAGACTTCTTTTTTATAGGTGCACATTAGGTGGATGGTGATACTTGAGATGATTGAGTAGATTAGTCTTGATTTTACCGGCTATGAACCAGCCACATTACTTCCCCTCATTAACACCAACACTGCTGATGATACACGAACTTTTATTTGCGACTGATTCGTATTTGTAATGCCTCCAGACAGCATTCCCACAATTGCGGCTGCTCGAGATCTTTAGAGACATTTTGACTACAAAATTACTACTAAGTTTCCGAATTTGCGCTCGCCAGTCAACCTGGGTCCCAATCGCTAAAGAAACTTTTACAAAATAGCTAAATTTCATAAAATGCTCCACTAGGCTAATACAGAAACTGGGTTAATTCGCAAATCCAAAATTCGGTGCGAACATAGGCTATTAGTTGTAGCGCATTTGCACGTTCTCATGTTTGTCGATATTGCGCTTTAAATTTTTTTAGGTCTATTAACGAAAATAACGTTGAATTTTCGTTAGTGTCATTTCCGTTATAGTTATAGTTAATGATATTTTTAAAGTATAGTTATAGTTATCGTTAGCGAAATCATTTTATTTTCTTAACGAACATTTTCGCTACCGTCATCGTTAACGAGAATCTCACTGCAATAAACTAAATTTATTCATATAACATCCTTTTGAGGAACGTTTGTCTAACCAAACTATTAGCGCTTGGGATTTCTCGCTCGTGTGCTCCTGTGCGTGGAAAATGCCCTGTCCACTTGATTGGCGGGATCAGATCATGGTTGAGAAAAGGCGGGTGTCTGCTATGCGGCATAGATGATCTATTGAAGCCGCAGTCTTCTCCGCCTTTCTTTGGGCGTCTTACTGTTAAGATCGCATCTCCGCGCTACTACTTCTACAGCTCCTCCACCAGATTTCACTGCTACTGACGCTCGTCACTCCATCGTTAATGAGGTCACAAGCCTGGAGTTGCGTCAACTCATTCAACTAATTTTTTGCCTCTGCGCCGAAGACGTGACGGTGTGAGTTGGACCCTGTGTCGACATTCCTCGTCCAAGAGCTCGTTTTATGACTTCCTTCCCTTCCTCACCGAGCTCTGTAACCGGTCGATTCAGGAATCTCAGTTGCCTGCGTCTCAGAAGCGAACTGTTCTTCCTACTGATATCAAACAGGAGAGTTATCTGACCACTGCCTTGAAGCGAGATGGACTGGACGCAAATGATCCTGCGAATTACCGTCCTATCGCTAATGTGACATTCCTCTCCAAACTTTTGGAGCGTATTGTAGCTAACCAACTGTTTATTTACACATGCAAGGGTTACTACCTCCCTTACAGTCGGGTTTTCGAAGGAATCATTCCACCGAGACTTTATTGGTTCGCCTTCTTTTGGATTTCTATGGCGCCGTGGACAGTGGTCAGATAACTCTCCTGTTTGATATCAGTTCAGCATTTGATTCTGTCGATCACTCTATCCTGCTTCAGCGTCTTGCTGTCTCCTTTGGGCTGACTGGCAAACCTTAGATTGGCTTTCTTCCTTCCTCACTGAGCGCACTAACTGCGTTGTTGCTGGCTCCTCTAGGTCCCGCTGGGTCTTTGCCCCTTTTGGTGTACCCAAGGGTCGGTTTTGGGCCCTTAGCTAAACATCTTCTATACATCTGATATTAGCTCCCTGTTGCGGTCTAGTGGGCTACTGCATAAGCTTTATGCTGATGATGTACAACATATATGTCCACTGCCGTGCGGCTGATGAGTTGGCTTCTGTTGGGCTGATGTGTAGTGCTATTGATGCTCTCTGGTTGGATGGCCTCAAACCGTTTGCTCCTGAACCCATCCAGAACTCAGTAGTCGCCGACAGCTGGCCGGTGTAGACATGCAACTGTTGGCTGAAACTTACCATCATGCCACTTTTTCAATTACTGTTGGTGACCTTGGGATGACGCTCGACCAACAGCTTAGTTTTTTGGAACGTGTTAACTTGGTCACGCGAAGCTGTTATTACCAGCTCCGCCAGCTGCATTTTGTGCTCTGCGCTCTCTCTCTCTCTCTCTCTCTCTCTCTCTCTCTCTCTCTCTCTCTCTCTCTCTCTCTCTCTCTCTCTCTCTCTCACATGATGTTTTTGTTGTTCTTGTACATGTCTCAGAGTTGATCACTGTAGCTCGATTCTTGCTGGTCTTCCAATCTGGCTTAATAAGCCGTCTTGACCGGGTCCTCCGCGAAGCTGCCAGACTTATTGGTCGTTTAAAAAAAATACGCTTCAGTCTCTACTGACATGCGCAATGTTTTGCACTGGCTTCCAGCCTTGCAGCGCATCTCTAAGAGGATAGCAGCCTTAGTTTGGCGGTGCATTCCTGGTTGTGCTCCATCATATTATTTCTGAACTCTGTCGTCCTGTCTCTGACCTACCCCCCCTTGTCGGGGTCTACGTTCCTCGGCCAAGGGAGCTTCTTGTCCCCCGGGCCCGTTTATGTCTCAAGCAGCGCTGAGTCTTCTCGATTGTTGGGCCATCAACCTGGAATGGGCTCCCATTTGAGCTGCGCTTCTGGCTGGGAGCGCCTCTGAGTAAATTACTTGAAGGGGCGCTTTATAAATACTCGGATTGAATGAGTGAATGATGGGGTGTTATCTGGGAGACGTCGTTGGACCCCTCCCAGCCTGTCACCTTCCCCTTGGGTAGTTAAACCCCACCAAGGTGGGGAGGCATACAACACCCTAGATAGAGTCGTGGCTCTCACTACGTCATGCAAGCTAGGTCCTCATAAGCCGTGCGCCACCAGGGTGCGCAATGCATAAAGAAACCGTTGAGCCTGACTGCATAAGTGGTTGATATGGGTCGTAAAGCTGAGATTATCTTAGATAGTTACACCTCGGATAACCATACTAGTAACCCTCTGAGGCCCTGATGTTGCTTTCAGATCTGCAAAGAAGAAGAAGAAGAAGAGGAAGAAGCAGAGGAGGAAGAACAAGAAGAACAAGAAGAACAAGAACAAGAAGAAGACGACGATGAAGATGAAGACACGTAGGCTCAATCACGCCACAGCATCTGCTGCATGCACACAATTAAAAGTTTAGATTGCATGCAGTCGATCGGTATCGAAAGAGGCAGATGCAATAGTTAATGAAATGCTTAATGCAATAGTTAATTAAATGCTTAATGCAATAGTTAATTAAATGCTGACGTTGAATCAGTTCATTGGCAACATACACGTATATAAAGGCCCCACTTTGCGAGTCAGAGTCACAGCATCCAGAAGTCACAGAAGAATCCAGAAGGTCTCATCCTGTGCTGTCGAAGATCGAGAAGAAGTTCAACAACTCGTCAGGTAGGACTGCATCAGAACACCTTCTAGAACTATAAGAGAGCACTTTACAGTGTGTTGGTGAGTTCTAAAAATGTTCGGCGTAACTGTTCAAACACATAAGTATATACAAGCAAGCAGGCATGCATGTATGCATATACATACAAACAGGATTGGGGATAATACTTTGTAAAAGTATTTCGATTACAAGTATAAATACTTGATCACAAAGGCATTTTAAACACAAGTAGAAATACAGTTTCATACAAGTGTTTTAACTACAATTAAAATATACTTGTTTGGGAAAGGTAATTTATAAACTACAAAATTTATAAACTACAAAATTTGAGCCAAAGTTTATCACAAATAATCAAGTCGTATGAAAATGAGATTCACGCTTTTAGTATAGAATTTTGAATTAGTATTTAAATACCAGTATTTCAAAGGCTTCCAATCACTGCAAAACAAACAAGCATACATGTATATAATAGATACATGCAAACATACGCACGTACATGCATGCATATATTCATACAACAAAGATTATTTTAATTGCTACCATAAATTCGAATATTTATAAATTGCTACGTAAATGATAAGTACGGGCACCAGATCATTGACGAGATGGGTCAATAGCATTGAATGAAAAGCCTGAGGAAAGATGGGCGAACGGAGATGCTCGAGAGACAGATGATGGGCAAACGACAGGAGTGGCAGAGGAACGGAGAACTTGCAGATCCTTAGATACAACCAGTATAACTAAATAAACTACATAAGAGAGAAAGAGAAGGAGGGGAGTGAGAGAAGTTGGCCAGCATTTCAAATTTGTCAATGCTGTTGAATAAAGTCGTCTCTACTGGCAGTCTCACTCGCTTACTCACTCACGTTGCACACACACACAGAGGCACACACACAGAGAAAGAAAGAGAGACAGACAGACAGATACAGATACAGATACAGAGACAGAGACATAGACAGAGAGAGACAGAGATACACAGAGACTTATAGATAGAGACGAGATAGCGACAGAGGCAGAGAAAGAGACAGAAACAGAGACATAGACAGAGACGAGACGAGACACAGAGAGACAGACCTACAGAGACAGAGACATAGACAGAGAGAGACAGACAGAGAGAAAGAGACAGAGTGACAGAGACGAGATCAATCAATCAATCAAAACTCTTTATTGAAGCCATGTCAAATAAAAATCACATAACATTTAACATAAAATATCAGGATTGGCCGCAAGAGGAGTCCCAAAAGGGATCAAGATCCCGCTAACTAGGGACATCTAAAACAACATTTCAGAAATTTGAATTAGTGATAGTTAAATCCTTGACAAACAGTGCAACATCAAGTTTCATACAGTAATGAAAACAGTATAGTACATAGTACACAGTACATGATAAACACAATTCAAAACAGTATGAAAATAAAGAAAAAAAACGAACACCTTAACTAACAGTGAAAAAGAATATCCCGCAGGGTAGGTTATAGCTAGAGATAGCGACGAGTGGAGAGAGAGACATAGACAGGGACAGAGAGAGGGACAGAGACAGACAGACAGACAGACAGAGAGAGACAGAAACAGAGACAGAGAGACAGAGAGACAAGAGACAGAGAGACAGAGACAGAGAGACAGAGACAGAGAGACAGAGAGACAGAGACAGAGAGACAGCCTCCATCGACCCGCGAAAACCAGTTCTCAGTAGGAGTGTATAGCCTATTTATATTTCCCTGTCTGTATTGCTTTGGGAATTAAAAATGACGACGAATGGAATGAAGCACTCGCAAAACACGGTTTCGTTCACCGCCTGCGTCAACAGGTTGCCAGCTCTAAATGTCGCATTAGAAAATTGTCCAATGCTGCGTTTAGTCTTCAGTCTGAAGGGTTTCGAAAAAGACCATTCCGTGCGATCACCAAATATGAAAGCCTCTTCAGCCTCTGGGTGTGAATGCTGCCGCCAAGAAAGCCCTCGTAGAACCGTACTACAACGACAGGAGAACGGAAACATGATTATGACATCGCAGAAACAATACGCTACTCCGGAGTAGACATGTTGATGTTCAACGCCATCATAAATGACCTCGGGCATGTCTTACGTCGAATGTGCCAGGAGCGACCGACAAGTCGATATGACCTCCGACCTAGGCCCCACCCTTTCGTCATTCCAGCAAAGGACAGCAAGAACTTTCTACCGCGCATGCTGCACAAAAACACTTACTAGCTGCCCTGTGTGGTCTTACATTCCATATAGTGTACAACAATCCAATACTTTTATCCAGTATAGATATGAACATTATCCATATCTATAATTAGTCTTGGCCCCTTTATAATAACCAGAAGAGACGGACTTTTGTCGTTGGCTGCGTTATGAATGACATCCAGTTTTGAATAAACGAAAATACAATACAATACAATGATTATGGGCGGTTTATTTGCAAAATAAACTGGTCTACCTGTACAGCAAATAAGAATCCCATAAGGTGCTTACTAAGCTTCACTGATAAAGATGTCTGAAAATTGTTCCAAACTGAGGTACATCAAAGATATTTTAAGTAATAATAAATCAGAAACGATTCACCTAACGCGGAATTAAGTAAGGCAATTATCATAATTATTATTGCCTTAAATTTTGAAAATCATATGACGTGATTATGTAGGTTGGTTTATAGGCTAACTCATGTTTAGGTAACAAAACGATCGTATTGTGCACCTTGGATAGGTAGGTGTCTTTTGAAAACTGAGATACCACACACATTCATGGCGTCGACATCGCTATACCGTAGTTACGACAAAAAAGGAGCTGCGAAGCCTTCGGAAGACCAGCAGTCGGGGTCGGATTCTGAAGAGCGTTACGTACCCAAAGAAGGAACTACGACTGATTCGCTGATTCGTCAGAATTTTCCTGTCGAGATTGAGAAGGGTCTGAACAAGCAGATCAATCTGGAACGCCAGGCCCAATATACCTACCGCTCGATGGTATGTCAACGCAATTATTCTGAGAGCTTTGCTTTTTTCAATTTCTGAATAAGATGTCGAGCGTTAACCTTGAAGATTTTCTGAATTGATCAGCATATAAGGCCTAAAAGAATTTGTTCTACAGATCTAATCCCGCATTCAAGATTTCCTAAATTCATAAGCGCAGCTGCTGCAATTTAGAACCTCTTCAAAATATGTCTACTCAATGTGCTGTTTTAAAGCTTTAAGGTACGGGGTTGGCCAACCTATAGCATCCTTGGACAGAAAAACGTGCAGGTCCATCGTGTGGCTAATCCAAGTAGAAACTGGCTTAAACACCGAAAAGGCACGCCGCTGTGCGGTTGAGGTGCAGGGCAACATAGCTTCGGAATGAAGGCAATCGCAAACCCCAACTGTCATAGCGAGACCAACGTTGAAATACAATTGTATGGTTGTCGAGAGATTAACTAACCCTACTGAAGTGTTGTGATCATCGTTGCTGCTTTTCATGTTTAGGGGATCTACTTTTTGCGTCACGATGTAGCTCTGCGTGGATTCTCGAAGTTCTTCATGGCTAAAGCTGAGGAATCGAGGGAACATGCTATACGCATAATGAGGCAAATTATCAAGCGTGGTGGTCTTGTTGCTTTTCTGGACATTCCGGTAAGGTTTCAAAATTCCAAGAGATTCGTTCAGATTTTATTAATTTTTGGGTGCGACTTTGTGCGACTTCTATAGAAAGCGCATGTCTTCAATTTAAAGTTTCAAGAGTCAGAAAGTATGTGTGCCTTTTAGACGTAAAGACAACTGCATCGGAAAAACTATCGTGCTTCGACGAATAGCCGGACGTGCATCATCTTTTACTAGCGAGGGACTGCTCGTCGGTATCGTCACCGTGTTTGCCAACGCTGTCACCTGTCGTCGCTCTACTCCATCGACGTAACTTGGCTCAGAGACTCTAAACATCCAGGCCATCTACAGTCTTCGGGAATCCGTTGGTCGGTACAACGAGTGCACGAGGGCCCACCAGTTGTGACTCGTCTAGCTTGCTGCGCATTGTTTTGCTAACTACTGTAATACATTCGTTCGTATTGACACTTAACATCATAATAGGCTAGCGCAGAGAGCGCCTCTGAGTAGATATCTCGAAGAGGCTCTATATAAATTCTCAGAATGAATGAATGAATGAATGAATGAATAATAATAATAATAATAATAATAATAATAATAATAATAATAATAATAATAATAATAATAATAATAATAAAAATAATAATACTATTATAATAATAATAATAATAATAATAATAATAATAATAATAATAATAATAATAATAATAATAATAATAATATTCTTTACTATTTAAAGCCGACAAAAGCAGTACGATTTCAATTCAGTTCAGTATGAATTGATGATCACAAGTTATTAGAGGAGTCGAATTTAACTGTACACGACAGCCATGCAAGGCGCCCATCACGTCCTACTACTCATTTCACCAACGCGATCTGGCGAATGATAGGCTGAGTGAACCTTTGGGAGGGTTGGAGGAAGCGATCCCGCTTCCTACTGCTCTTCAGGCCATTGATGCTACGGAACCCCCACTGTCGGTGTAAAGCCCAGACGGCGAGAGAGAGGACTGGACACTAGCCCTCATTTGTCGAAGGTAAGGAAAATTAAATCGGTAACATTTGAAATTTCATATCTCCCTCTCAGTTTTGTCTCAGTGGACTGCTTTTCTTTTTCTATTCAAAATAAATTACATTACATTGCATTTTAGAAACCCGCTGCTGATTCTTGGGGAACCGGATTGGATGCAATGCAGACAGCTCTGGATATGGAGAAGAGCCTTAACGAGGCTTTGCTGAACTTGCACAAGCAGGCCGTCAAGCTCAGGGTTCCACAAGCGAGTACCTTTTCTGGATTCATAGGTCCACATTATAGAAATACAACAGATCCAAAGATTTAGATACAAACAACACCTTAAATTTTGTCTATCCTGCATCATCCCCTAGGAACAATCATCTTTCCTTGAATCTAACATCAGCCAATCTCACTGGATCTTTACGCCTTTGCTCTTTCTGCTAAGGCATTCGTCTCTAACCCAAACAAAACCGTTTTCAGCTAATCCGATATTTTCTATCATCACTCTGAGAATATCCTAGATATGATTACTAACTGCCAGAACATATCACTGGTTCGCTATAACGTTGATCTCTGAAGTTCGGTTTAGCACTTAAAAGACCCAACAACCAAATTCTGGTGAACTTCATTTTATTAAGCGCCCCAGCGTGAATTATATTGACCTAAGGAATTGTGTGAGATGTCTCAAAGATTAATTTTACATAACATTATATTATATTCACATTACATTATATAAATGTAAAGTAACCTGATAGGGTGAATAAGCCCCTATTGTCTACGCAGCTTTGTGCGACGCTAGACACCTTTGAGACCTACATTAACATTAAGATTCACACTAATTTCATGTATAATTGAGTCCACCCAGGATAGTTTGCATCATGGAGAAGCGTCACCCGTAGAGTAATGCTAGAGACTGTTAAACGACACTTACAATTATCAATTCATTCATTCGAAAAATTTATATAGCGCCCCTTCAAGATTCCTACGCAGAGGATCGCTCCCTGCTCTATTTAACACGTAACGTAAACTTACATCTATAAGTTTCGGTGGCATGATATCATTTTAGACGGAGAAATTTCTGAAGAAACTCATTTGCGAACATGTGGTGATAATCAAGATCCTCGGCGAACATGTGACCAACCTGAACAGAGTCGGAGAAAAAGGATTCCCCGTATACATGTTCGACAAGAAAACCCTCAAAGGCGAGGTTGACAGCGACAGCAGCGACAGCAGCGACAGCGACAGCGATAGCGACAACTAAATGCGAACATAGCATTTCGTCCGACTGAACGGACTTTTTGGTTTCTTCTCGAGAGACATAGTTGTACTTTTGAAAAATAAATTTTTATTCTAAATTAAATTAAATAATATTAAAGTAAATATGAATCTTTAATTTTTGACGTTTCGGTTTGAGATTGGATTTTCTTTTATGGACACATTGTATTTTCAAAGACTAAATTATGGTTTGGCAAGAAATAAACTGATTTAAAATAAATATACGTCTTACTCATTCATTCATTCATTCATTGCGAGAATTTATATTTATGCCTCTTCAAGAGACCTACTCAGAGGCGCTCCCAGCCCAGCCACAGCTAAAAAGTGTGATTTGAGAGACTTATAAAAAGCAGGCGAGTTTAACAGAGGCATCAATCGCAAGTCTAGTGGGAGGCCATTCCAGATGGAGGGACCCACAATCGAAAAGGCTGGACGCTGTCTAATAGAAGTGTGAGCTCGCGGGACAAAAGTTGAAGAGCGAAGAGTTCGACGGGCTGCAAGGTCAAAGACAGGTCGACAAATATCAGACAAGTAGGATGGAGTGCAACCAAGAAGGCGCCGCCAGACAAGTGCAGCAACTCGGTAGGAGATGCGCTGAGAAACTGGGAGCCAGTGAAGGACATCACGCATTTAGGCAGAGACCGGAGCATATTTAGGAAGGCGGCCGAAGGGGCGAGCAGCTGAACGAAGAATTCGGTCAAGGCAGACAATTAGTCCCAGTGGCAAACCTACAAGTACCGAACTGCAGTTGTTGAGTCTACTAGTGACAAAGGCTTGCACAAGGGTCACAGTAGCATTATGGGAGAGTGATCGTGAGACCATTCGAAGTTGACGAAGCTGGTAGTAGCAGCTACGAGTGACCGAGGTAATATGCTGTGAGAAATTGAGTTCTTGATCCAACATAACTCCGAATAAGTCCTAAGGTCTCGAACTGTGAGAGAGAAAGAGATATGAGGAAAAGTCACCGTTAGTAGGCGCAGATCAATGGATGCCAATTGTCTGCGGGTACTGAACCAGATGAACTGAGTCTTGGAGGGGGTTCAGAAGCAAACGATTTGAGGCCATCCATGATGAGAGAGCATCAATGGAATGGGACATCAACGATACAGAAGACACACATCAGCGGCGAGGCAGTGAATTTAGGCCTGCACATCATCAGCATAAAGCAGGTTCAGGAGACCACGTGTGAACAGCAAAGAATAACAGCTGTGTAAAGAATGTGCAACAAAGGGCCCAACACTGAGCCCTGCGGTACACCAAAATGAGCTGGGACCCAACGGGACCTAGAGGCACCCACAACTACACAGTTAGTGCGCTCAGACAGAAAGGAGCGAAGCCATTCTAAGGGAGCACCAGTCCACCCAAAGGAGATAGAGAGATGTTGGAGCAAGATAGGTGATCAACTGTCTCAAGAGCGGCACTAACGTCAAAAACAGAAACTTATTAGGATGATTACTTAAAGGCTAGAAAACTCACTTCAAAGAACTTAACGTTCGGTCGAAATAATAAAAGTTTTACCCGTAATGTAACTCACGTATAAAAGGCATCAATTAGGGACATTGATCGTGTTTAGACAAATAGGTAAAGCAGAACTATGATCGATAGGCCCTATATGGCAGATAGGACCTAAGACCGAAAGTCCGTATGATACCATATGACCTATGACCGGTAGGCCCTATGACCGATAGTCCTATGACCAATAGGCCCTATGAGCTATTGGTCATAGGACGATTGGTCATAGGACGATTGGTCATAGGACGATCAGCCATTATGGACCGTCCTAGCGCCATGTGACCGATCATCCTATGACCAATCGTTCCGTATACCCTGTAGCCAGGATTTTGTTTGTGGGTATATGGGTGTTTACTCGTTCATGATCAAGCCGACGAGCAACCGATCAGCCGACTTAGGGGTTTGGAGGACCGTAATGACAGTTGATAGTGTACTGACTCAAGTGCATTTCTGAGCTGGTCTGGGGCGGTATATCCAGGACGGCGACACTGAAGTAAACTACAGTTAGTACGATACGAGTCCAGAGCATTAGGGACGGTCAAATGGGCCATAAATCATTGTATTGTAATGATTTAATCTATTGTAATATGTTACATAGGCAATAGGAACTTCAAAACTAATGGCTTACAGTCTGTCACAAAATGGCAGATCCAGCTAGCTGCTGTGATCCACCATAGAACTACTAGGCCTGTATTTAATGAAATCATTAAACTAATGAGAATTGACTGATTATAACATTCTATGAGCATAGTTTTAGTGTTCTCAAAATAATATTCGCCCAAAGCATTGTTATTTTTTAAATCAAACTTCAACTTTGCAAGAATCCTTTTCAGCAATCCTACTTCTATTTAAACAAAAAATCTTTTCATCAGTTGAATACTATTCCAAGCCCCGAATATTTTCATCAATCCGATGAACTGACATGAGAGCTTACCCCGTTGGCCTGTGCTGACCAGTTGCATTTCGCTAAAACCCATACGTCTTGAGTCTTCTCAGGCTGCGAAAATGTTCTTTCAGCTGTAGCCGTTGACACAGGTACGTATAGCCAAAACTTTTAGCATGAAGTGCAAATGTGGAAAAATCTAACAAGTATCTGTTACACAGTGAAGGTGACAACAGTGCAGGTGTTGGTCAATGCTATTTTGGCACATTTAACCATAACCATAAATTTTATTAACCCAATTATCAGTATTGTCGACGAAAAACAAGTACAAAATAAAAAAACAGACTAGCAACAAGGGGATCAATTGGATTTTGCGACCCTAAGGGACCTAGGTCCCGCTAACGGGCCACCTGTAACAAAAGCATATTTTTGGCAGTACCGGTAGTATTAAATCACAAGTGTGAGATATTGTAGCGGTATGGTTTTCGGTAGCTCCCTTTAGTGGTAGCGGAATGCGGTTATGTAGATCCTTGTAGTGCAGTGGTATAGGGGTTAGGCAGCTCCCGCTTGTGCAGCGGTGTACGGAAAGCTTTAGGGAGCCTCTCAGTCCGATCCCGTAGTATTTTTCTCGCGGACTTCGTCTCGTCGGCCGCACGACGTGCCTCCCTGCCAAGCGTAGGGCACCAGCTTATTCACGTAGCGCACGAGGGTGAGAGGTATGTTCCATGTCGGGGCCAGATAGCTGAACTCTGCCCTAACACTGTTTTTGTCAACCGTGTCATCATGATCCTGGCAATAAAACTTGACACACTTTTCGATATCACTGTTGCCTACTGAGCATTAACACAGTGGGCTGGAAGGATACTGCACAAGCTGCTTTAGAAGCTTCGACGATTTTCAAACTATTATTATACTGGTAGCGTGCAGTCTGCAGTAGGCTATACCTACACGCTTAATCGCAAAAATTAATTTAGGAAATAGTTTTAAAACCTAGCCTACAATTCTTAACGATCAACTTAATTTCAGTTACATTCTAAACGTAAACATTTAGCCCAGTCTTGCGTAGGCTGAATATATGCATTCAAGTAAAGTTAGTCAGTTGCACCGGTTACACAAGCGCTGCGTGAGAAGTTGCCGTGTGTTGGTAAATGCATATATTTCAGCTTTGCATTATTCAATTTCGGGTGGTGTTTAAACACCCAAAACTCCTCATTTATTTAAAATTATTTATAGCTACAGCCTTGGCTAGGACTGTGTATTCGATTCATTCAGGTATTTTTATCCAGTGACTACCCACACTTCAATGCAGTCGCTTTTGCAGCACATTTTTCGTCGATATAATCATTTGCGACGACTAGGCATACCAGAACAAAGCTTCCATAATAATTAATAGTATTATGGTATGCAGATACGTGGGATGGATCATGGACAATATCAGATTGATTAAACAGGTCGTGTTCAAAATGATAGACAGCACAGGGCCTACAGGTAGACCAAACAGGGAATGGCTTGATGACGTCAGAGATTGGTGCAAAGTGCATGGACAAAAGCCAGTCTGATGGCAGTATCCATATATATATATATATATCCTATATATATATGGCAGTTTCTAAAATTCCAAAACCCTAATAATTATGTCACAGCTTTGCTAAATACTGGGGAAAGTATAAAAGCACGTTCCCTCCCCAGGCTTAAAAGTGGGGAGGGAATTCCCTCCTTTCCCTCCCAGGATTTACGGCCCTGAATAAAACATGTTTCAAATCACAGTTATTGTCATTGCAACAAGTATTCAATGTGGCACTGCACTCTGATGTTGACCAAATATTTAAATAACTAGAAAATTATTAATAAAATAATAATGGTGCTCGTATACATTAAAATAATTTTAAAAATAATGAAAATTTAATACTCAAAATTAGTGCTGTTATTGTTACAATTAAACTGTTGTTAATTGTTAACTTTAATTACATAGACCTGATGTGACGTCACATTTCTCAAACCCCCACTCCCCAATTCACACATCGTCACAAATTTCCGACCCGCTCCGTCCCCTAGGTGCGTAACGTCATTTATGGACGGTCCTAAGGCGCTACTTGAAGTTAAGCGCCGAGAACCAGCTGATTCACTAATGCTCCGTCGTGTCAGTTGCTTTAATTGCTGCTAAAAACTGTGTCTGTCTGTGTCTATATGTGCGTCATTCTGTGTCTGTCTGTCTTTGTGACACTGTAATAATAATGTCGTTTGGTGTCGTATTTCATGATGGCTTTAATCTAACATGAAGTATTTCAGACACAAAAAGTGTGATTGGGAATGTAAGTTTGTCATCATGTTGTTTGTACTGAAGGAGCTGATAGTTGCAGTTCCATAAATTCATGTTTGAAAGTTTTCCTGTAGCAAAATGCTGTAATAACTTGTTAGGGATTTTATGTCGCTTATGTAGGCCTACATTAAATTTGTGCTTTACAAGGAAATAAACATTAGCTAATTTAACGTGTTTATTGTATAGTTTTCAATCAATCTAAGTGGAGAATAGTAAAACTTGCAAGAACCTGTTTCAAATCAATGCCCAGTAACAGCTGTAAGGGTCTATGAAAGAAGTAATTTGGGAACATCTTAAAGATTTTTTTGTGATAGAGCTCAAACTTCTGTACAGTATATTGATTCCATTGTCTGCAGGTTTTGTGTCGGGTAGGCCCTATAGAAGAGGGAAGGGATGGAGGCATAGGCGCAACCACCCTATGGGACCCGATTGACCCGTAGGACGCGTATCCCCCCAACTTTCGGGCAGGCTTGGACGGTGCCCAACTTTTGAAAATTTTGAGGTAAACAAAGCCCAAAATGCACTCCATTTGGTATTAAATGGACATATGTAGACTGTTTACTTACCAACGTCAAGCTCGGCACCCAGACATTTGGCGGAATTTACAAAGTAACGCACGCTTTTATCCCATTTCTACCTGTCGTTTGTATTCGCTTCTTTCCGCAATCGCGGCTGTACATGCACCTTCCGCACTCGCAACCTTCCCCACTCAAAAGGTTCTAGTAGGTCCGTTCCCTATCGCTGGACCTGGCCGATAGAAACAGAGATAAGGCTAAAGCCGCTAAACTCAACTGAGTCTATAAGAATTCATCGCAGGATGTTGCTGTATAATTTCACATAAACCTGTAGTCTACTTATCACGCTTTAAAATTCTACTAAGGCTCGCGGTAGAAGCCTAGGAGGACATTTCAATTTTACTTCTGAGACTGCGAGTGGTATTCTTCTAAAACAAAAAAATCTCAGTTATTCATTCAATAAAGTCATATTTTTCACATATCTAGATGGTTTAGGAACTTTTATATCGAAATCATCGGCGAAAAATTTGAGGTAAAAGAGCCCAAAATGTACTGCATTTGGCATGAAATGCTCAAAATTGCGTCGCAGACCCCCATACCCCCTAGTCGTTAGGGGCAGAGCCTTCGGCAATCGCAGCTTCGCACCTTCGGCGCTTGCAATCCCCCTCAGACATTCTATTAGGTCCCCCCAACTTCTGGACCGTGGTTGCGCCTCTGGATGGAGGTACAGGAAGGGGAAAAGAGGGAGGGGAGAAAAGGAAGGGCTTAGGGCTACAGCCCCCCCAAACCTAAATACTGGCGGCCAAAGTATAAAAGTTTTCGTTATTTAATAATGACGTCATAATGACGTCATTTTCATCAAAATTCAAGTGTCAAGGACGGCCCAAAAATCATCTAAAATTTTCAATATTATTTTAAACTCATTCATCAATTATAAATTTTAGTTTAATTTAATTTTTACATTTGAATAATATTAGACTACAAGGCGTGCTCAAAGTGTCCACCTTCTGTCTCAACACAAGCTTCAAGACGAGCGCGCCACAGGCAGCAGCGATAACCAGCTGATCAAATTCATCCCATGCATTAACAATACGCGCACGGAGTTCTTCAATGTCTCTGATCTTTGTCCTGTAAACCTTCTATTGCATTAGTCCCCAAATCTTGTAATCAACGGGATTAAAGTTCGGGCTGTTTGGCAGTCAAAGATTAGGAGGCATGAAATCCAGAGTCTCCTTTGTCTGCAGTTCAACAGTTTCACGAGCTCAGTGAGCTGGAGCGCCATCTTGTTGGAATGTGTAATAATCCGAATATACCCTGGATATCAAACAACAATTTTTCCGACAGCAAACAATCACGGGGAAAAGTTCCACTTATTTTCCCGCCTGGTTCTGTTAAATGGATTTCCGTTTTACGACGATCCGATCATCCGACGCAACAATTTTTTGTCATACTTAAATTTTGATGCAAATGACGTCATTATGACGTAATTATTTGATGACAGGAAATTTTACATTTTAACCATGTTAGCAAATTATCTCAGGATTAAAATGGTTTTGGAATTTTAAAAATCGATGAATATTTACTAGTTTATTTTCATGATAACAAAAGGGGTCCCTTTTTATCCGGACACAGTGTATATATGAGTGGAAGGAGACAGTGAGACATGCGATCGACACCAACAGGTGATGAGTCCGTGAACAGAAAGAAGAAGAAGAAGATGGTGATGATGATGAAGAAGAAAAAGAAGAAAGAGAAGAACAAGAAGAATAAGAAGAACAAGGACAAGAACAATAACAAAAAGAACAAGAACAAGATGATGTTGATGAAGACACGTAGGCCAAATTACTCAACACAATCTGGTGCATGCAAACAATTAAAAGTTTAGATTGTAGCCTACGCAGTCGATCGGTATCGAGAGAGGCAGATGCAGTGGTTAATGAAATGTTTAATGCAATAGTTAATTAAATGCTGACGTTCAATCAGTTCATTGGCAACATACATGTATATAAAGGCCCCGCTAAGCGAGTCACAGCAAAGAAGAATCCAGAAGGTCTCATCCTGTGCTGTCGAAGATCGCAAGGAAGCTCAACAACTCGTCGGCAGGTAGGACTGCATCAGAACACCTTCTAGAACTCTTACGTACGGTAACACGTTTCACTCGTTTCAGTGTGTTCGTGAATTCTAAATTTGTGTGTGTGACTGCTCAAACACTGCTATGGCTAAAACGCGAGCCTTTGCCTTCATTGGCCCTGTACTATGGAACCAGCTTACTCCTTTGACACGTTCCTGTTTATTAACTGGTGGGCCAAGTGCCTCTTTTCGTTGTCTGTGGACCTCTTTGTTTTCTCTGGGTCTTTTCCACTGGGAGCGTCTCTGATTGGTGTGCACTGCGAGAGGCACTATATAAATTGATGGATACAATACATTACAATACATATCTATAAACAAGCATGCATGCATACATACATGCATACATACAAGCAGGGATGGGGGAAATACTGTGTAAAAGTATTTTGAGAACAAGTATAAATACTTGATCACAAAAGCAATTAAAACAAGTAGGAATACATTTGCATAACAGTGTTTTAACTACAAGTAAGAAATACTTGATTGAGAAAAATAATTTTGATACTAAGTACAATGAGCCAATTAAATGTTTATCACAAATAATCAAGTCGTACAAAATTAAGATTCACACTCTGAATATAGAAGTTTGAATAAGTGTTTTAATAGGCCCTACCAGTATTTCAAATGCTTCAAATCATTGCAAACAAACAAACATACATGTATATAATACACAGGTGCAAACATGCATACAAACAATTCACATGAACACAAATGACAGAAGACATAAATCTTAAATACTAACAGAACAGACAACCTGCAATTATACACGGCGCTAATAGCAGCCTACAAAGCATGTCCGCCTACCGACTCGATCTCGACACCTCTCGCTCTCTATGCCAGTGCGTTATCCAATGCGCTATCGGGCATATAGCGAATAGGACACTCTTAAGGCGATGGTTGAGCTTCAACAATAAAGATGTCTACAAATTGTTCAAAATTGAAAGAAATCGAAGGCCTATTACACAGCGATTTATCCTAAACGATCAATCGGAGGCAGAATTAAGTAAAGAAATTATGAAATTATTATCTTAAATTTAAAAATCGTATGACGTGCTTATGTAGGTGTGTTTATAGGCTAACTCATATTTAAGTAACAAATCGATCGTATTGTGCACCTTGGATAGGTGACTATTGACAACTGAGATACCACACAGTCATGTCGCAGACATCGAAATTAAATGTGTTCGGTTCGAAATGCAAAAACCCGAACGTGGACGAGAAAAAACGAGCTCCGAAGCCTTCGGATGACCACAAGTCGGAGTCGGAGTCGGATTCTGAAGAACGTTACGTACCCAAAGACGGAACTATCACTGATTCGCTGATTCGTCAGAATTTTCCTGTCGAGATTGAGAAGAGTCTAAACAAGCAGATCAATCTGGAACGCCAGGCCTGGTACACGTACCAGTCGATGGTAGGTCAACGCATCCGACGATTCTGAGAGCGTTGTTTTTGTTCTATTTCTGGAAAAAGATCTCTAACTTTGAGGATTTTTTAAGATTACATGTTTATGTGTTGTTAGTAAAATTTGACATTGGTCAGCATATTAGGCCTAAAAGAATTTGTTTTACAGAACTAACATTAAAGATTTCCTAATTTCCTAGGTGTTGCTGCTACAATTCGACATTGATCAACAAATTATAGGCCTATAGCCTATATAAGGCCTAAATGAACAATTTATTTACAAAACAAAGTAAAGCTCGACATAATTTGAGCTATTTCACTCTTCTGTAACAATTGACGAGTCTATTGTCTGATTATCTTACTTTGACCGACTGAATTATTTTTCTTAGACATTTTCTTTCTTTCTTTGTATCTGGCTGCCGTATGTCAGCAAGAGCTCAAGCGAATATAAGATGACGCTCATTTAAATTTACTCAATCAACTAAGATGCAATCTATTGAATTCTCTTGTGCGATTAAAGTAGGCTTGTCGAAAGATTACTTACCTTACGGAGGTGTCGTGCTATTGGAAGGTGTTTTTGACAGGCGGTGTTAACATTTGTTACAGTAGATTCAGTGGCGTCACTAGGGTTGGTGTCACCCGGTGCGGTAACTCATGGTGGCACCCCATGTACACCCTCCCTTTCCAGACCAAGCAGAATCCTTTAATGATTTTTTTACTTATGTTACCCGTAAATCGTAATTACTGTATATAACAGAATGTAGGCCTAATGGTAAAAATAGTGATATTAACAACTAGCAGAATTAAAATTACAAATGCATATTTTGTTTATTTTATTTTTTACTTTAATCATTTACCATCAGGTCAGCAGTTACATCATTAAAAATCAAATTAGCAAATATTGGTGGACTGTGAAGGCAATGAAGGTGCCTGCAGCCTCCTTATAAAATAATGTTGAAAGAATACATAAAATTATATTATAATTTATAATAACTACAGTAGTGTCAATAATTGACAAATTTTATATAATAAGGAAAAATAATTGGAAATTTTGGCTGATTATTTATTAAGACATTGCAATATAGGAATATATTAAGTAAACAAAAGTGTTGTTGAATTGTTGTTTAATTGTTGTTGAATTGAATATTATGAATTAAAAATCAGGTTAGCAATTAAAAATATTAATATATGGCAGTATACTCATCAATGAAATAATACAAAAACAGGAACAAATACGCAAGCATTTCAGTACTTAGTGATCATCTCGACTAGATCAGAACTTTCCTTTCCTAGCTTTCAAGATTGCGAACTTGTGAATCGCTTAATCGAATTCAGTGCCTTTCGGCAACTCACTTTATTGATAATATCGCAAGATCGGAAAACCTTGACTGTCCCATGGTAGATCGTAAATAGTTCTTTATAAGTTTAAGCTTTGAAAAGCTGCTCTCACATAAAGCCAAGACACACAGATCGTCAGAAATAATTTTAGGCTTACTGAAAGGGCTGGGGGAGATGAGATTCGACGAAGCCCCATTCAGCAATGAATGTCAAAACGTCTTATATTGCCCAATCTTTGGCTTAAGCTTACTCCAGATTAATCTCTGCGGCTTTCAGATGCTTTCTCAGCCTTGGTATTTCTATTAAAAGTGTACTCTCAGACACTTCATCATAGAAAGTAGTCATTAAATTTTTGAAATGGACACCTTCAACTCTTCTTCAGAGTTCGCTATCAGACTATTCATTTGAACAGTCTCAATTGAATGCTTCACCAGGTGACTGTGCTTCTCGTTTAGAGAAAGTCCTATAGTGCCTCTAGCTTTTTTCACCAAGTTGAAGCATTATAATGTAATTGGGTAATATTGACCGCATTGACCGTAGCGCATTAGAAGACTAGAAGTAAATTAGTATAAAAGTGTCAGCTTTAGATAAATTGATACAATACAATGTAAGCTGGGCTTACGAAAAATGTTTTGTTGTTGTCTGTTACTGTTAATTTAAAAATAATACATTTCTGCTGAAACTCTGCAAAAAATTTGTTTAGACAGTCATTTTATCACTTTGGTGTCACCCCTACGATGGTGACACCCGGTGCGGTCCGCACCCCCCGCACCCCCCTCGTGACGCCACTGAGTAGATTATCGTTGCTGCTTTTCGTGTTTAGGGGATCTACTTTTTGCGTCACGATGTAGCTCTGCGTGGATTCTCGAAGTTCTTCATGGATAAAGCTGCGGAATCGAGGGAACATGCTATGCGCATAATGAAGCATGTGATCAAGAGTGGCGGCTTGGTTACTTTTCAGGACATTCCGGTAAGGTTTCAAAATGCTAAGTGATTCATAAAGATTTTTAATTTCGCGATACGACTTTGTGCGACTTCCACAGGAATCGCATGTTTTCAATTTTGTAGTTGGTCAGGCGTCTTTTTGAAATTATTCTAAAGGTGACTGCGCAATTCTTTGTTCTAACAGGGAGTTCGCAATAAGGTTAAGGTTCTAACTTATCAAAAGAAATTCCACCAGGGTAAAGCGCAGTAAGTTTCATGATTTCTGCTGAATTTGCCTCCCAGCGATTTCAGATATAAAACGAATAGACTATATAGACCTATAAGCCTACATCTAACCTCTATATGCTGTTGATGTGAAGATGACATGGCGAGGGAGAGGACTGGACACTAGCCCTCATATGTAGAAGGTAAGGAAAATTAAATCGGTAATATTTTAAAATTCATAGCTGTCTCTCAAGGTTATCTCAAGGAACTGCTCTTCTTCTTTTTCCTTGGAATAAATCACTTAACATTGCATTTTAGAAACCGGTTGTTGATTCTTGGGGAACCGGATTGGCGGCAATGCTGACATGTCTGGATATGGAAAAGAGCCTTAACGAGTCCTTGCTGTACGTGCACAAACTGACCGTCAAGCTCGGCGTTCCACATGCGAGTACCTTTTCTGGATTTATAGCACTACAATAGACATACATAGGTCTACAACAGAACAAAATATTGACATACAAACACCTCTTTATTTTTTTAGGTTGCATCAACCATTAGGAACAATCATCTTCCTTCAATCTAACATCAGCCAATCTCACTGGATCTTTACGCCTTTAGGGGCCTACTCTTTCTGCTATAAGGCATTCGTCTCTAACCCAAACAAAACCGTTTTCAGCTAATCCGATATTTTCTATCACCACTGTGAGAATATCCCAGATATGATTTATAACTGCCAGAAGATCTTATTGGTTCGTTTGTGTTGCTCTCTGGAGTTCGATGCAGCACTTAAAGCAAATTCTGAGGAACTTGATTAAATTTTGATTAATTAAGAGCCCTTGCGCGAATTGTTTGAGAAATTTTATAGCATTATTATATTCACATTACTTTATATTAATGTAAGGTAAACTGATGAAGGTTTTTAGTTTACTTCTAAACTGAGCAATTCGCGCAGGGTGAATAAGCGCCTATTGCCTTCACAGCTTTGTGCGGTGCTGGAAACTTTTGAGACATACATCAGCATTTAGATTCAGACTAATTTCATGTATAATTGAGTCCACCCAGGATAGCTTGGATCATGGAGATATGGCATGCTTATGCTCTATACTCTCAATCAACTCTTACAATTAACACGTAACTTATAAATAAGTCTCGGTGGCATGATATCGTTTTAGACGGAGAAATTTGTGAAGAAATTCATCTCTGAACATGTGGTGATAATCAAGATCCTCGGCGAACATGTGACCAACCTGAACAGAGTCGGAGAAAAAGGATTCCCCGTATACATGTTCGACAAGAAAACCCTCAAAGGCGAGGTTGACAGCGACAGCAGCGACAGCAGCGACAGCGACAACGACTAACTGCAAACATGGCATTTCGTCCGACTGAACGGACTTTTTGGTTTCTTCTCGAGATACATAGTAGTACTTTTGAAAAATAAATTTTTATTCTAAATTAAATAAAATAATATTAAAGTAAATATGAATCTTTAATTTTTGACGTTTCGGTTTGAGATTGGATTTTCTTTTATGGACACATTGTATTTTCAAAGACTAAATTCTTGTTTGGCAAGAAATAAACTGATTTAAAATAAATATACGTCTTACTCATTCATTCATTCA